>QFEA01000161.1:2726-23043 GCA_003315975.1 Lactifluus echinatus | reverse complement strand
GGGGGGGAGGAGGAAGGAACGGCACACGCACGACACCCGACGCCCAATACACGTCCTGCTCCACAACCGCGCGCACAGCGGCGGCGCTCTCCGCCTCGACGATGAGCATGCTCCCGTTCATCCTATCCGGCGCGTCTGCGTCTGCCATCGGGCCGCCGATTTCTATCGCACGGCACAGCACGACACGACACGGGTCTCCCATTTAGCTCAACCGAGTTCGCTACGAGTGCGAGCAAAAAAAAGGGGGGGGGAGAGGAATGGCAGGGGTGCTCAACTGATAAAGCCTTGGACGACGAGGCGCTTCACGCCCTCGAAGTGTTCGGGGCGCACGGCGACACGGCGTGAGGGCGCGTCTGCGTCTGTGTAGTCTGGGGCCCAGACGACGAAGGTCCGTTTAGCGGGGATAGTAGTACTGGTAGGGGCAGCGCTCGATGCCATGGTTCAAGCAGGGAGAAGTCGGTGGTCGATCGATGGATCGTGGGGCTATATCGATGCCCGACTGGGCCTACCTTATATATGTGGGCGGAGATTCCCTATTTGCGGATAGTCCTCACAGGGTTTCACAGGGTTTTACTCCCGCCAGCCGGGCATATGATTAAGCAAGCGAAGTAAGGCAGGGATCTCCACACGCACAACGTCAAAAGAGGGATAATTTGATGAATAATGGAGGAAGTTTTGCTTGTCGTGACAACGAAACATCTTGTTAGCAAGCAAATACAAGGTCTTCATCGTCCACCCATGTCCGAGTCGAGATATTTTTCCGCCCTCCCGAGGTTAATCTCAGGAATCACGTGATCAGACTATTTGTGCTCGCCAGCAGCAAAAGCATTGTTGCCCAGTTACCGCGGGTGGAAGATACTTATTGCGAAACACAGGTACACATAGTTTGATGTCGTCCGCGCGCAGGCTCGCAATTCGGGCCTCATGGCTAAAAAATATGACGTCACGTTTTCATAGTAGTCATTGTTCAGAATTATTACACCATTCCGGATCTCAGGCCCTGACCGCATGTCCGAATGAGAACTGCACTTCCCTCTGCTACCGCTACCGCTCTTGCTGGCGGGGCGCAGCGGACACGTGCGTCCTTGCCCACTGTGCCGTTTCGTGCGTCGCATTGATAAGCGGGTCCAGCGGCTGCAACTTCCACGCCGGGTCCGGTGAGACAATTGCCGCCGCAGCAATCGACAGATATGTATGGTAAGGATCTGAAACGGGGGGGGGGGGGGGGGGGGGCAGTGCAGAGTAGCACATCAGAGGTTGGTTGCAAAGTAAGAAGGGGTGAAGGAAAGCGCTTCGCACCGGGATGCTCGCCCGGCGCCTTGCTAATCCCACCAAACTTGTACTGGCACTCGGCCAGAAACGCGCCGAGCGCGCGCGCATCGAGAAGATCGGCCGCGTTGAGAATCTGATCTAGCCAAAAGGAGGCGGGGCAGTGAGTGAAACGCGAGAGGGAGGTGGTTATTTGCGGGTGTGTGGGTTGGGTTTTTAGAATGGCGCCTATGGGTGTGAGGAATCGCGAGGACGACGAAGAGGCAGAGAGGGAGGGACGTACGGCAAGCGCGGCCCCGCACCAAAATCCATAACACGCGTCCGCCAGCTTGTTCGTTCGTCCTGCAAAACCGCCGCCATCGCCATCGCCGGCGGCCCGTGCAGGTGGTGCCTGCATGTGCAACAACCATCGCACGGTCGCGTGCCCCTCGGCGGGCTGCAGGTGCGCGCGCGACGCACATGCGTGGTCCGGCGGCACGAGATACAGAGCAGCGAGCGCGCAGTACGTCGGTCCGCCGAGCGCTTCGCCAAGTGGCGTCTGGCCATACCCGCCTTCGTACGTCTACGGGGCGCTCGCACGTCAGTTGTCAGACAAAGACCGGCGTAGGCAAAAAAGGGTATTAAGTGCGGCGCGCGTCATTTGCACAGGGGCCAAATCGGCCGGGGGGGGAGAACAGAGACGGAAGACGGACGGACACGCACCCGACAGCGTTGGATGTACGCGAGCGCGCGAGCGAGGTCGATGCACGACCAGTCGTCGAGCAGCGCGCAGATCACGAAAGCGCAGTACGTCATGCGCAGATCGGCGTCGTCCGCGCCTGGCATCGTCGCGAATCCCCCGTCCGCGCCCTGGCACGCGCCGACCATGCGCGCGAGCGCGGCGCGGTCCAGCTGCGCATAGTCGTCGCGAAGGATGGCGAGCGCGAGCAGGGCGCAGTACGTCATGATCAGATGCGGCGCCGCCACGCCCGAAGCATTCCGCTGCTTTCCAGTCCCCCATGCCGCACCACGGAAAAAAAAAAAGGTCATTCGATTAAGTTGTGTTGGAGAACTGGAGAGGAGAGGGAGAGCGGGCGCGCACCTGGGCCGGATCGCCGTTCATTAACGTTGGATCGTCCGCACTCACGAATGGACCGGGGCGGAAGCCGCCTCCTGCAGACGCGACGCAGTTCAGTGTACAGTAGTACAGCAGTGCAGAGCGCGAGAGTAGTATCGAACGCGGCGCGGCGGCGACGGCGCCTACACGTACCGACGTACTGATCCCAAATCCACTCCTTCCAGCTCTTCCGATCCGACGACGATATCTTGCGCTCCGCGTAGCCAGTCAGATCAAGCGTTCCGAGACAATAGAACCCAATAGCCATTCTGGCGCAGCGCAGAGAGAAGGAGATATGATGAGATTTGAGAGAGATGAATATAGGGGGGGGGTGGTGAAAACGCGTCGAGTGACGCTGCTTTTTTTTTTTTGGCCTTACCTTGAGGCGTCCAACTCGACGAGGCTGGCAGGCAGCCCGTCGAGGCATCTCGCGCAGTGCGCGACGTGGCCCGCGCTGTTGAAAGCGGGCAAAGGCAACGAATCGTCCGAGTCACGTATGTGAGTGGCGGTTGCAGCAGCGTCCGAACTAACCGCCGCCATCCGACGACTCGGGGATGACGAAGATGATGATGACGATGATGAGAGTGCTGACATGTGAATGTGATGGACGTCTCGCGATAAGGAGGACATCGGCACGCTGAGCCGACGGACGGTTGCAGGACAATAAAGATTATCGTGACATTGCAGTGAGGAGAGAGGCACAAAACTAGTGATACAGCGCACAGGCAAGCGGCCAAAAAATAAAAGGGTAAAGGTAGAGGTAAACGGCGTCGTGTCAATGATGTGTGCGACTTTCAAGAACGAGTCGACGACCAGTAAGAGCGACAGAGCACAGTTTTTGAAAAAAAACAAACAAAAAGCACACACACTCAGCACATGTCCGTTGTGGTGGCAGCTTAGCTCGTTGATCACATCGCCGCCATGCTCACACCCTGGAAGGCTCCGCGCACCTGCGGCTGCACCTGACCCATCTGGCTCATTTGGCCAATCTGTATCTGCTGTAGCTGAGGCGGCGCCTGCTGCTGCACACTTCCAGGACCGAACGTCGCTGCCGGTGGTGCCGTGAGACTCTTCTCCTCTAGGTCTGCGTACAGCACGACCATCTCCTTACGTTCCTTGCCCCAGTTGTCCGGATCCCAGAACGTGTACATGCCCTGTTCCCCACCCGGTACCTTCTGCGACGGCGCGGTACCCGATTCCTTGGTCAGCCAGATACGCAGTTCTTTGTGGTACCGCCAGTTACGGTTGTACCTAGGTCATCGTCAGCGAAGGTTCCACATTGAATGATTGGAAACTGCTCACAACTCTTGCGCTGCGATTTCCTGCAGCGCATCCCGCGGCGACGAATAAAACATGAAAAATAGCGTCTCGTCACTGAACGCAGCAGCCTTTCCAGGCCCTGGCGGGGGTGTTTGTACGTTATAACAACCGGGGAGATGAAAATCAGGCTCGACGGTATGTGCAGCACTCGAATCAGCCCAAGGCGTGATAAATGTTGAGTACAGATTCCTGTGATGGAAGAATCAGGATATGGGAATGGAAGGAAGGGGAAAAAATGGCGCACCCCTGCTGTTGCATGTCCAGACCCATCGTGCCGAGGTCGGTACCGACAGATAATAGGGCTTGATCCGGATCCGCGTTCTTGATCATCGCCAGTAAACCAAGTAGGCCCCAGCGGTCGGCAGCCGACATGAGTATCTGCTGAGCGGGTGTTTGAGGTAGAGCATTAGACTGTCCTTGCGCATCGGCACCTGTTGCATTCCCGCCATTGCCGGTATTTGTTGTGCCATTTCCAGGTGCGCTCCCATTTCCAATGAACGACGTGGGTTGTCCTTGCGCAGGGTTCTGACTTTGTTGGGTGGACTGCTGGGAGAAAGACGGAGGTAATGGGACGCCCGGCGGGGCATGTAGGGACTGTTGCTGCTGCTGCTGGGTTCCGTTCTGATATGACGGTGCCTGACCCTGCGCTGGGGCGGCGGAAGACAGGTTCCATGCTGCCTGCGCCGCCGCATTTAGCTTCATATTATGCTGTGTACAAGTAAGCCAGGCCACGTCACAAGTGTGGGGATGAATGGATTACGGACACGCTGCTTTTCCGATTCTGATTGGAGACCCTGGAGGGCTCGGGGGGCGAGATTGAGTAAACCGGGCTGTTGTTGTTGTTGACTCGTCGGGAGTCCGCCTAGTCCAGGGGGATGGTTATCGTGCGAGGACGGCTGAGGCTGAGATGATGGCTGTGGTTGTTGTTGTGATTGCTGCTGAGGTTGTTGTGAGGGCGTAGGCCCACCACCAAGAGCGGGAAAGTCGTCTGCCGTAAAGTCACGAGGCAGGGCAGAGCCCCCAGACGCACCGCCGCTGCTGCCAGAAGGTGGTACACCTGTGCCTGCCTGGGATGCATAGCTTGTCACGGGTGTTGTATTGCTCGCAGACGTCGCGGTCGACGGGGTCGCACCGAGCGCGGGGAAATCGTTTGGGTCGAGCCCGAGTTCGCTGGTTGACGATACGGACGGTGCAGTGCCGCCACCACCACCGCCACCATTACCAGCAGAAGTGGATGTCCCACCGCCTATACTCGGTGTCGTGCTTTGGAGATGAGATAGACTCGGATGCGCGCTCGTGGGAGGCTGCTGCTGTTGATGGGGAGGAAAGGGCAACTGTGGGTGAGATTGCTGAGACTGGGACTGTTGTTGTTGTTGTTGGGGAGTCGCGGCAGCAAAGGGAAAGCCAGCTGGGGTGCGCGGTTGGACGAAACCGGCCGGTGTGGACTGTGGCACCAGGCTCTGGGTTGTGCGGTGATTTTGGAGGCCTGGGGCAGGGTAACCTGGTACGATATTGCGTGGAGGGAGACCATATGTTGGATATGGGCCTCTGAATGGGCCGCCGATGCCGGGAGCTGGACCGAGACTTGGCGGTCGCTGGGGAGGCTGGCCTATGATGCGCGATAAGAAGAGGAGAGACGGGGAAGGAAGGATATGCAGAGACGTACCTGGTCGACTCATGAGTTGGATAGGAGAAGAGAAGGATGAAATTAAGTCGAGAAAGCGAGCTCGAAAAAAAGGCAGAGGGTGAGCGAGCGGGAACGGGTCAGCGTCGTTACACCTGGCCGGGCCCCTTAAGCTTTCCGATTTCCCACACACAATGAAAATCGTCAACAACTCTGTCGCTCTCTTGTCCAACTATGAAGTTCTCGACATCCTTAGAACTCTCGAGGCTGACCATATCGTCCGCACACGCACCGCACAGCGTCTAAAAAGGGAGGACGATGATGCTGCCGCTCCGACACCTCCCGTCTCTGAGAACTTGCGAACAATTGAAGTCGAGGTCGGTTTCGTCTCCCAGCAGCCTCTCTCTCTCCTCACACCTCCCCAAAGGCAATTCAGTACCTCACCGCAGACTACCAGCCCACCCGCAACCAGACCGCCCACGGCGTCCACCGGCTCACAAAGGCCCTTGCTCCCTTTGGCCTCACCAAGGGCGAAAAGCTCCAGGTGGTCAACCTAACCCCCCTCGAGCCCGTCGAGCTCTACGTCGTGCGTTCATCCCTTTCTTTCTTTCCTTGTTCACGTCGCTCACGTCCCCAGATCGTCGAGGAGCTCGAAGACAGACTGGGCAGCTGCATGGAAGACGTGCTCGACGTCGTGCGCGCCTCGCTCACCGAACCCCTCCCTCTTACTCTTGCATCCTCGTCCGCCCCCGACCGGGTCCTTGTCGCTCAGCCGACGCTCGAAATCGTCGACGAGACGCCCGCGGGAGCCCACAATGACAATGGCAACAACGACGACGACGACATGGACATGGACGCTCCACTCTGGGAACACGATGCCAACGAGATAGAATACATAGACGCTGGCGAGGGCGCAGGTATCGAAGGCGATCTCGACGTTGAAGAAGATTAATCCGTCGCATGCAAGTGTATCCTCTTCCGTGCGCGACCTGCTATTCGAACGCAGAGATGCTGCCCGCTGGACTTTATCTGATGGTCCTGGCACCCACGGCGTGTAGTGGCGCAAAATTCGCGCTGGTCTCGCTCCTCGTCGCGTCAAATGCACTACAGTTACTGCTGTACTTTTACAGTATTTCTGACCTCAAAGCAGTCCCTGAATCGCCGCGGGCCTCGCTAACATTTAAATGTCCAACTCTACTCAAGTCCTTCTTAACCCCGTCTCGCCGTCTCGGCTTGATTCTGCTACCCCGCCGACGCGGAACAAACCGTGTCCCACTCGAACCAACCAATGCAACCTCATCTCATCTCCCGCTCCGAGACCTAAATTATATAAGCCGCACGTGACCGATTTATTATCCATGAAATGCAATCTCTATGTAATGCGTGGGTGTCATCTTCTATGGGGTACTTTCACCCAGAGGCCGGCTTGGGTGTGAGACCGATTTAGTGCCACGGCCAAGAGAAAACTGAACTATCAACCTCCGTCAGGGTCAGAGGATGTCCTGCCAACTGTCGTCCATCAACGAATGGGGTAAAGGCGTCGCCAGCATCGCATCCTCCAGGATATCCAAGTTCCTTCAGGTTGGGCATCAGATCCAGAGATGCCTCCCCATCGTCAGTTTGCAGAGTGCGGGACAGCTGGCGGATGAACGCGTTTTGCACATAAAACGTCGTCACGTTGCTGAACGGCTTGATCAGATCGCGCCACAATGGGGGCAGCACTTCGTATTGTCCCTCCCACGGCAGAGTGTCCCCCATGTGGCAGAGGATGAGCTGTTCGCTATTCGAGAGCACCGGCCGGAGCGAATTGAGGAGCTGCGCCATGGACGCGACCTGCCGGATCGTGTGGCGGCACGTGATGCTGATCGTGAACGGGTGAAATCGCTCTCTCCCACTGGCATACGCGGCGACCAGTGCACCACCGAGCGAGAATACGAGCCGAACAAACTTAAAGTTCAAGCTTTTCGTGCTACTCGTAAACTGCGAGAGACGCGGGACGGCAAAGGTAACGTCATTGAAAAAGTCAATGTTCACACGGTTGAGCAGCGGCGCGCTGATCCACGAGAGGAGACCCTCGAGGTAGATGCGCACGCCCTTGAATGCGAACCAGCGGAGGTTCGGAAGCGTGACCTGCGTCTTGATCGGTGTCTCCGACAACTGCGCTTCAACCTCGCGCTCTGAGACGGGGGAGCGGAATCCGACCATGAGCCGCTCCAGTTGGGGCATGAGCGAAAGGCGTGTGTGCAAATAACTCGGATCAAAGTAGGCCGATGGCGGGATGTCCGAGAGCGCGAGGGTGACGAGCCCGACGGCGGCCGTCAGCGCCGGAGATCCGATGGGAAGCGCGGCGCCCCACAACTTGAGCCGACGCAGATCGGGCGCCCGAAACGCCATCGGGAGCCTCAGACCCGAGTAGCTCTCCGTCGTAGATAGTATGAACACGTATTCGAGCGCGGGGAACGACGCGTCCATGGCTCCGACGAGATTCTGCACGTTCGTAGCCGGCGTGCAGACGCCGATGCGGCGGATGCGCTCGCGCGCCGCGAGCGCGAGCCGGATGCCCTCCGTGTCCGCCGCGGTGATCTCGCGGTCCTTGTCTAGGAACGTGATGATGAGCGGGAGCGGCGGCGAGTGCGCGAGCATGTCCGCGACGGGTGTGCCGTAGGTGCAAACGAGATGAAGACCCAGGCTGGAGGGCGCCCCGAGGATGAGCGCGCGCCATCGCCGGCACACGTGCGTGAGCGCGTGCCACCACCGCTGGCGCTCCCAGCGGAGGCTGATCACGCCGCCGTCGCTGTCGTATTCGTCGCCAAAGTCCAGCTGGTACAGGTAGAACACGTTCAGGAGCGCGTCGTTGTCGAGCCTGTCGATCGGCGACTCGGAGTGGCTGCGGTTGGTGGCGGCGAACCCTATTATCACACAACGCGCACACGACGAGAAGTCGGGTTGATAGACGGTTCAAGGGCACGAGAGCGATCCGTCGTACCTTGTGCTTTGGGTGTCTGGGATGCGTGTTGGGGAGTAGAGATTTCCATTAGACGAAGGCAGCGACGAGGATGGGAGTGCTGAAGGGCTGAGGACTGTCTCGTGATTGAGATAGATAGCGGGCCCCGTGACGGTGGAAGCGGAAGCCATGACATGTGCAAGTGCAACTCGTGCTTTGCTTTCACTTGGCCTGTTCACCCTGCCCTTGGTTTACAGTCCTTCTTTACTTGGTATTCACCAGCCTTCGCATCTAGTCGCCATCTCGGATACCATGTGTGCAGAACATGCAGCCTGCCTCGTCATTGGCGTCACCGTGCAATAGGTGCATTGGGGTTATCAACAGGCCCGAGTGCGCGCGGACATGATATCGGTCCTTTGATGCTGCTATTGACACACTGGAACATGAACGTTGGCCTACAGTTGGAACTAGGGATGAAAGCGTCTTCAGTTCAAGCTACCCCGCCTTCTGCACATCGTACTCGCTCTGTCCCGCACTATGCTTTAGATCCCAACCGTCTGATCCTGTTAAATTTGGAGTTACTCATTCAGCGCTCATCCGAGTCATTCTGGAACGATTGTATGTTCCTTTCTTCTGTACAGACGACAGACGGTCTATCATTCTTATTTGTGTGAGATACATCTGATGCTTTGATTTCATGTCAACTAAGTACAACTTGAACGTCATTGTTCCCATAAGCCCCCCCTTCTCCACTCGTACTTGACTTCGGAAGCAGTTGGATATGTCAGCCTTTTACCCGCCTTGCCAATACGGACAAGAAGACACACGTCCCCATATGCTATGTCCAAACGAGCCTCATTCCCATAAATGACAAACGCTTTTTCATGGCTCGTGAGAGACGTTCTTGGTGTGACCCACTTCACTTCCCCGTTGTCTCGGAGGCCAATTCCACAAGAATAGCGGAGTAGATCGGTCATGCCCTCGAGCGACTTGTACTTGGACTCGGGGTTGGCGTAGTAGGGCACCTCGTCAAAGATCGCAGCCTCGAAATTGTCGTCAAGCTTCTGCTCATAGTACAGGTATAGCACAGGTTCGAACCCAAGCGACTCCGCAGTCTGGTATACAACCGCATCGCTACCTTTCAGCAGATCGTAGATGGGTTCGATATTGTCGTTGGTGATCGGGTACGCGTGCCGCAGTCCGAACCCGAGTGTGCCGCCGCGTGGGAGGACCTTTGGATTCTCGAGGAGCGCCTCGAAGGCCGAGCGGAACTTCAGCTCGTACTCGTCCTGTGAGGAAGAAGGTAGCTCTGACGCCGAGGCCTTCGCCCGTGGATGTTTGCCTTCGTTGAAATACAGATTATATGTCAATGTGACACGATAGCCAGATGTCACAGGCAGGACCTCATGCTCGACGTCGCTGAAAAATGTAATATAAGCGACTGAGGATGGCCGTGCGATTTTCAACTCTGCCGCAGAGTCAAATGACCATTCCTCGCCACGGTGTCGAAGGAGAAGGGCACCACCCTCATGGGAAGACGGATAGACAACCACGAGGGATCCGAACATCGTCTCGCTGCGTGGCGTGTCGACGTGCGGCTTGAAAAATGATCCCTTGCCTAAAGAGTGACGTCATGTCAGTCTGTGCTAGGCAGAGACGAGGTCCAGTAATTTACCGTAGACATTCAGCTTGTGTGGCTCTGCCCTGATATTGCGAGCCGAGTCTTTACCTTCAAGAAGACAATTACGAATGATCTTGATGAAGTCGGTGTGATCAAGGAGTAGTGATGTGGAAAAAGAATCGCTATCCAGCTTTCCGGCCTTGCGGTAAGTCTCATCCAGAACATCATCTCCATTGCGGCCAAACGAGGCGGGTTCACAAGCTTGTGCGAGTTGCTCAATCTCGTGGGGCAACGGACTTGCAAAATTGACATATCTATGCCAGGTCAATTGAGTGTCTCTTTCCAGTCCAAATGATCGGGTCTACAAACCTAGCCTCGTGATCGTGATCTTCTTTGGTGGTCTTGTAGTAGGAGAGAGTTGAGAGGACGGAAGTTGCAATGATCCACTTGCAAACGGCGGCTTGTAGATGATTGATTCCCGTAGTGGGGTGAGTAACTCTTCGATATTATCTTCTAACTGATCACCTTCTACGGGAGGGCTTGACATCGTGACAATGACAATGGATTGAAGGGGACAAAGGAGTGAGACGAGACAGGGGCCATTGCTCTGGCGAGGTGTGTTGTATTTGTATTGTAAGTAGATGTTTTCTATTGATGTTTTCTACTGATCGCGTGTATACCTACGCGTGAATACCTATTATAGACCTGGAACATCCCAGCCGCTGGAATGGATAGTTCAGTCGTGGCTATACCCTTCGCCAAGATCGCTCTCGTATTCTTCCCATTCCTCTTCCGAGCTCAGGTTCGGGCTCTCTTGCCTGCCCAGGGGAGAAATCGATACAGTAAACACGGCGCGAGCTATAGACTTACGTACCCAGGTGGACTATCAGCAAATACCGTATCTTCGGCGCCATGTTCTAATAAGAACGTCGCAGCTTTATGGCACCCATGTGCTGACGCTACTTGAAGTGGCGTTTGACCTTTCTTGTTCTGGGCATCTATATTCGCACCATGCTCGAGTAATATGTGTATAGCTTCGATTGAGGGTTCGGATGTGCCCATTGACATTGAAGTATGCAAAGGGGTCGATCCCTGATTATCGCGGGCGTTGGTATCTGCGCCGTGCTCAAGTAATAATCGCATGATATCGAGCTGATTGCGGCGAATATAAGGTGCTGAGGCCATGTGTATCGCAACACGTCCGTCTTTGTGCCGGGAATTGACATTAGCATTTTGCGCAAGTAGCATCCGGATAATTTCACGGTGACCGTAGAGGACGGCTACATGCAGTGCTGTCCAGCCATTCTCGTCCTGAACATTTACATCTACGCCGTGATCGAGTAACCACCTCACAAGGTCAATACGTCCGTCTATGGATGCTGGATCCAGTAGTGTCTGTCCTACATCACCTCGAACGTGGACGTCGGCACCATGTTGATACAGTAATTGCGCCACATGAAAATGCCCTTCGTCTAGCGCTGCCACCAGGGGAGTCTTCCTCAGCCCACCCTCGGCGTTCGCATGGTTTGGATGCTTGATAACCAGATTTTCCACTAGGTCATAGAGCCCGCACAAGGCAGCATAATATAGAGGAACACCGTGGTCTTGTAGTTCCTTCTGCGTGAACTCGTCCCAAGACCTGTCCATGTCGCAAAGCAGGAGCCATGCTGCCCAGTGTGGCTTCTCGGAATCAAAAAAGCATCCCATTGCGTCCCGTATTCTTGACGACACGTCCTCGAATCGCGCATGTTCAACCCAGTGTCGCGCAGCATATTCGACAAGAGGGATCTCTCCAGCGTTCGCCTCGTTGACACGATCATCCAGACGAAGTAAAACACCTAGGCAGGCCTGCACGAGGATCGTGTGCGCAGGCTCCAAGACAATGTGATAGCGTGAAATACCTCCACTTGATGAACTCGCCAGCCGTTCCGAAGTTAGAAACTCTTTCACAGAAAAATGTGAGAATTGCACCACTTGAGAACGACCATCATCGACAATGGCGATCAAGCTTGAACAGGTAGACAGCACAGCCTCGTGTTGATCCTCCCATCGCCAATCCGGGTTCACCTTCGGAATTCCTTCGCGCTGCGCCGCGTCAAAGTCAACAGCAAGTACCTCAGCAAGCTCTTCAACACGAAGTGGACGAATTGCAACTGTAAGACATTGAAGGAGACGATGGGCATGTTCTCGACTAGTCTTGTTGATCTCCTTCAAAACACGCTCATACGTCTCGTCGAGCGTCTCAGGCAGTTCGTCGAGAATGTTCCGCGCACTCGGTGGAAAACAGTGACGCAATGTTGCCAGTTGGCAATACACCCAGCGGAACCTATCAAGATATAATAAGAAACATATGATGGATAGGGGAAATGACGAACATACATCCCATCAGCCCTTTGTGAGAGTATTTCAACAACTAGCTTCTTATCTTCCTCCCGCCATCTTCTCATCTTCGTGTCTGAATAAACGACAGAGCTAACATATTTGACAATGTCTTCCTTTTGGCCACTTTGGTCATGAAGTGAGACGCGGAGTGATGTGAGTGGCTGAAGGATGGCATTTATGTCGGTCTCAGGGCGACTCGTGACACAGACATGCAGATTTGGGAGATGCAAGTCGATCAGATCCTTGATGAGGTCAAGGACTTGCTCTCGTGGAGATGGCATGCCTGAATTGTTCGGACACTCGTCAAGGGCGTCTATGATGAGGTAGACAGGATGTAGGGCAGAGTGTAAAACCATTTCTTTGAGGCAATTTGTTAGAGCCCCATCGCTCGGCTGTTGCGAGCCATCTTTATGTGCCGAATAAAGACCCGAGAGTATGTTGAAATAATGATCAGACTGAGAAGAGAGTTGGACAAGAAGAGAAGGGAGTAATTTGCGACGATGTTTCTTGTCTTCGTCACGAAAGTCGAAATAAAAATAACCGATGGAAGCTGGTCCTGCGTCGCATAAAGTCATGTTATTTTGGATCATGGCGGAGCTAGTCCTAATTTTAGTTAAACCAGGTGACACAAGCTCGAACGAACGAACCAAAGGATGCTCTTGCCAGATCCCGCTTATAAGACAAGGACAGATATTCGGGAAGCCGTGAGGCGCAGAATTGTAGGATGCGAGAACAACATACGCCTTCCATGGACCCATAAGAGTGAAGGTCTCGACTTCCATTCTTCGAATATGCCATCTTGGAAGAACCACGTCGCTGTCCCTTCGTGGTGAGCACTGCGAGCGATGTTGTGATTTGTTGACGGATCCGGAGGAGAGAGCCACCTTGGAAACTCCTGTCGCAGCTGCTTCCCTAAAAAAATATGTACGTTGGTTAAATGAAATGAGGTAATAGAAATGACGAACGCTTTGCCTCCTTGCAGTCTTGTGAATTGGTGTTAGGAAAAAAATTATAAAAAACAAGCTAACATGTTTTGCACACCATCGACCACAACTTTCACATTATCTTCGATGTTGTATGAGAACTTCAAGGTTTCTGCTATCGCCATCCGGGCTTCCTCCTGTGTAAGTTTATCCAACCTCTTCAGCGCGTCTTCGATATCACTCTTCCCCACTAGCTTCTTCACAAATTTTTCTAAACAAATATCAGTCAACAGTGACACATTGTCGGAGGCCGGAGCATTAACGTACTCGCCCGACCTTGGTTAACTTCCTTTGTCGCGATCGCAAGAATACAGAGCACCTCAACCATGATTTTCACGATGATATCGGTCATTGTCTCAGTCGGCCGCATTTCAGTGTAAGACTCGAGACGTTTGAAGAATTGCTCTATGCGCTCGAAGATATCGATGAGCACGCCTTGACTCGCATCGACATCCTTAGCTGCCTAACTCGGCCGGGTGTCAGAATGGGTCACAAAAATAAAGCATGAAGACTCGCCAAGAGGAGAACACCAACACCAGCAAAAATAACCTTTGCGGGCGAGAATATCTACGAGATATAAGATATCAGATCACAAGTCGTGGAGAACCGGCTATTTGACGCTTACCAAACCAACACCTTCGCCGAGAGTTGCGGAAAATGCAAAAAGGACATTCACAGTCGGATTTAGCCATTTAGTTAATCTCTCATCGTTCCTCAGATGTTGATCGAATTTCTCGACTTGGAGTTGAAGCACGGCGAGAATGTCGGTACTAGATTCACAGTTTTGTAGTTGGGCGGCGAGAGGATGCGTCAAGAGATTTTGCTTCGTCTTTTTCTCGTATGCCTTCAGGGCAGCATCGAAAACAGATCGAAAGTTGGAGGCGGATGACGACCGGGATTGAGAGTGGGACATCGTGTTTGCGGAGAAAAAGAAACTGGTCCGAGACTGGAGCTTGGTAGTTGGGAATTCGAGCCGTTGTTAGTAACTTAGTTACGCACCCGCCAGGTGTGCCGGCTTAGACGCGCGCCTTCTCCTCTACTAGTAAGAATGAACAGGGAAGCGGCGATCTTGACTGCAACATGCATGCTGAGTGCACAAAACGACCCGCCTCACTCTTCTCATGGTATGCGGCATATGATGTCCGACTTACCAGTACTGTACATCGTACATCGGCATCATCTCATGTCCTCTCAGGCTCAATGCAGGCTCGCGGCATAACTGTTCCTACTCCCCTCTGGGAACGATAGTGTTAGTCAAATAGGCGGCCCCAGTCCAGTTTCCCCACTGGGGTCAAGTCTATCTCGTCAGCACACGCCGTGCAATGGCATTCCGTGACCGTGACAAATTCAGGGAAACAACTGCACGGACGGACAATCGGCACATCGTCCTCGACCACTCTTTCGAATCTTCAGTTACAAATTGCAGAAACCTGATCTCTGGACTTATCTGCGAATGAGCCTCAGCGGATTCTATCGATAACGATGATTGAGTACCTAATCTCTTTTGTTTCTGATGAAAAGCCTGAGTAGCCCCGTCACTCCGCTTGGGAGGTATATCGAGTTGACATTCTATATGCTGCGACCCAGGCCTTTTAATTTGGCACGAACCTCACTAAGGCCCTCCTAGCCTTTGAGGCCATTGACCTCGATCTACAGTTGACTATCCATACTGCATAAATCTCATACTGCAATGACTTTGGGGCCTAATTTAATTTTTGTTATGCAGTATGAGATGGTCGACTGTAATTGCTGCCAGTTTGCTTTGCTTCAATTACGTTATAAGCGTTGTAAGAATCTGCGCCATGCTAGGCCTGGATTAAGCACATTCCGACGCATGACCGGAGCGCAACAGCAGCAACAGCCGACTAGCGCAAGGCGATGCGTCCGCCACCAAAACCTTTTCTTCTCATTGTCTCCTTATTAATCAGAAAGCCTTAATTACTTGTTCCTGTATTTAACTTAGACCCTCTGCCTGCGAAAGGACATCATCATCATTGGAATCCCAGTTGCCTTCTCTCTTTTCGCTCTCGTCTGCTGCATGCCGTCTCACTCTTCTCTCCCTTGTTTCACTTTTCACTAACTCCCCCTGTTACTTGGCGAACACCCACACGGACTGCAAGCCTTACAGCGTGCGTCTTACTACCCATCTCCAGTTCCACCGAATCCTGCTCCATGGAGGTTTAATTCATCCCGTGCGCATTCATCCCGTGCGCAATTGTTCGAACTCTTTGATAATAATACGCTTTCTAATCTCATTTTACCCAATGTTCTACCTATACTGAAATTAAAAGATCGCCTTTAGGGAATCGGGGATGAGTAAGGTGAGTGTCAGCAGGTGGTCCTAGGTATCGAAGCTCAGTCGTAGCCGACACCATCTTCTGTCCCCTCCAGAATATGGGTAAACAAGTGAGGGTCATGAAAGCTCCAGCACCGAAGAGCAGCAGATAATGCAATCGTAGGTAAGAGACATTAGTCCAACAAAGGTTCATTAGTATCATATGATACTTCGCGTTCAAGCTACCATCTTGCCCGCCATCGGAAAGCTACGCATTTCTGCTGCTTTTTCCGGCGCCAAAATTGCCTGTCACACCTGAGACCCAGGGGATTCGGACGACGAGCCGAGAGACAGCAAGTCGTTTTCTAACTTCTTCCTGGAGCCCCTCATACAACCATCAGCCAGGGGCAATGAGTAAATCAAATTTAATAATGAACACACCGATTGTCCACATAACGTTTCGGTACGGACTCGTGCTTTCGTTTTCGTGGATCATGAATAGCTGGCAGCTGGTTCAACTCTGGCCTTGCTCTAGGATTAACGTCGAGAAGTCGCTGGGCGAAAGCCCATAGCCTGGTTTTTTGTGCGCTCTCATAGGTGGGAAAATACTTTGTGAAGTATTCGATCATCCGCCCACAAGCCCACCGATCGGCTAAGATTGGGCTGTACCGCTGGGTCGGTCCATTTCTAGATCCAAGTTCGGGAGCGATCCATGGTGGCGTCCCACACCAGCCTTCCGTCATTGTTTCCTTGCTTTCGACAGACAGGGCCAAGTCGAAGTCGATAATGAACAGCCGCGGCGACACTTTCGGCTCGAATTTGCCATCAACGACTACGTTCCCAGGCTTCAGATCACAATGCGCCACGTTGTGCTGATGCAGAAAGGCCACGCCTTCAATGAATTGAAGACATAGGGACACAACGTCATCAGGACGGTCACGGAATCGCAAAATCTCATCAAGCGGAGATTTCCAGGGCAACACGATAATCGTTTTTTCGATACTGAGCTCGATGACGTCAAGTAATGGGATGGTATGGTTAGATGGCGCCTTGATACCGTCAAAGTAGTGCAACAATCGACGCTCGTTGGAGCCAGCAAACTTGAGGACAACGCGAACACCACTTCGTGAGGTCGCACGGCACATCGTGGGTTTGAGCTTCGATGAACCGCTTGTCAGACCATATATCTTGTGTAGCAGCGTGAATTACGACTTACAGGAGTCAATAACGTGAATTCCTCTGATATCGGCAGAGTGGGTGTATATCCCGCTCTCGTAACCTCTGTCTCAACTGGCGGATTGCCAAAACTGTCTTCCTCCCCACCATGAGCGGATGTATCGGGATTACCCTTAGACTTCTTAGTGGACTTCCCTTGGGTCCCTCCTTGCTTCCGCTTTTTCGCAGTTGTTGAAAATGCTGGAAGGTGCTTTCGTTCCACCGATCTCTTCGCTTCTGCCAATCGATTTTGAGGTAGATGCAGACGATCATTGTCAGCCTTTGCGACAGAAAAGAAGTTATACAATTGAAAGATGAACTCGAACGCAGTTCGAGGAACCGTCAAATCGAAAATTTTAGTGACATATTCAACCTTGAAAGGTTTTGCATTAGCCATAGCGATCCTGTCAAAACCAGTTGAACACTACTTTGGTGGATCCTGCGTCAGGCTGGCAGACAATGTGCTGATGAGCCTGAAATCGCTCGTTGATGTAAATGGCCATAATAGCGATCGGTTCATCCGGTGTGGACCGTAGCCAGTTGGCTATACGGGAAAAACAGCCGGCTTGTAGAAGCATGCGAAATTCATCACTCCTATTGGAATTGGAGTTGACTTTGAGGATGATGTGGGGAAAATTCCTGATAGACACGCGGAAATCACTCTTGGGAGTGTAGGTCCTTTTTATGTTATCTTCTTCTTCCACAATAATAAGTGGAAAGAATAGATTCGAACCACTGTAAGTTCGGGATCGGATCAAGTAACGTAAACGTGAGGACATGAAAACATCCTTTTACTGACAAAGTACATGTGACGTTTGGAATCGATCCAACTGCCAAGAAGTCCAAGAGGACGGCACGTACTTGCGATTCTTTATCTGCCTCATAATTTGCTTGGTTTTGTAACTGCGGGCTACTAATATAGTGAAAGAGTTCATTTTCTGTTACTTTGTCCCGTTCCGATATATTGGTTTCTGCTGCCAGTGGGATGACGCTCTCGAAATATGAGTCCAAAGACGGTAGAGGGATCGTCTGACAGGACCGGACAAAGTCCAGGAATATTGGATATACCTGGAACAAACGAAAATCAGGTGGTCTAACAGCGGAGTACTGCACGTACATCTTTAGTAGCATTATCAATATAACGCTTCTGCCCTAGGCGATCCTGAATATTTTGAAGAACTTGTGACGATTCAGCTGGTCTGATATCATTGCGGTCCAAATCCTCTTCACATAGGTAACCCCAGCGATCCGAATTCCAAAGTTTTATTGTAAACTCAGTTCTATTCGAGATAGTTGGAACCGGTTCATTCTGTGCATTCGATGGGGCTATGGCTGCGACGGTGGTAAGCACAAGCAGGCGGATAAATAGAGGATGGGAAGTTTATGGTAACAAGAGCACGAGAGTAACGGAATGGTAGGGAGTATTCACATCTTGCCACTTACCTGAACTAGGCAATTGAACAATAACGTCAAGCCGAGTGGGAGTTAGACCTTGGATTTGCCTTTGACCTGGGAAGACCTCCTCAACTGGATCAACCGGATCCAGCTTTACACCGAAGTCTGAAACATCCGGCCCGAGTGCCTTGATACGTTCGACAAGGGTATCGGACGGCTTGACAGGGATGGCCACCCTAGGCTGAAGTGGCGTGAATCCATAGTGTCAGAACCGTGAGAAATAACGCACCTTCCAGAGAGTGAGATCGTCAGCATCGACCGTTCGAAAAAAGTTCATTTTCTTGTCCTTGATTATTTCCTTCACCTCGCCAATAGATAATGTCGGTGAGGCGATGATACGAAAGGGGGCTTTGAGTCCGTCGATAAGACACCAAAGCTTGAAATTTGGATCATCAGACATCTCTATTGCAGTCACAGACGTGGGTGTGGGTTGGGTTAAAGTAGGCAGAGGTTGTTTGTGGGAGTGTGTCGTGTTAGTGGTTATGAGAATGTCATGTCTGCGGGCAATCAACAAGTATCAGCAAACCAACGTCGGCTATCTCCGGCCATACCTCAATCTCTGTACTCTGTACTGATAGCAGTCCTAGATACCACTGTATTGGCGACCTTTCTCGAGGATATGCTAGGTGAGACTCTCCCAAATGGGATGTGTCCCTATCTAACGACAACACAACCGTCTCTGTCTTCGGAGATACCGACGGTGAGGTGAAGCGCTTATTGACGTCATGGGGTAACATATCTGATAGAGATCTCATTCTTTCAGATGTCCTGATCTTAGGCTTAGGAATGTATCCTGGTGTGCAGGTAAGACATCGACATCCTCTAGATCTGGCTTGGTGAATGGATAACGACGACACACAGAAAGCGGCTCTGGAGGTCCATGATAGAGAAGAAAACGTACAAGTCAAAAAGGTACCAATTCATAATGGTCGTCGGAGTCGAGCAGCCGATAACAGAACTGGTCTGTATTTTACTTCATCACTAGACGCCGAAGGTGCTTTGACACCCAGATGTTGGCTCCTCCGAGCTCGCAAGGCCAGGCTGCGGGGCTAAAAGCAAAAGAACAGTCCATTCGCAGTATGCGTGATGGCAAGCGCAGGGTTCGTCCGGGACGGCAGCCACTCAGCAAGATGTTTATTGACGATGGAAGGGTATGATACAATATTAACTTATGACTTAACTCTTCATAATTTTATTTATGCAACTTCAATTTACAGCTCACTCACGGACAAACATTTCATACATTCCTCGGATTCACGTACTGCAGCGACATATTGTGTACTGTAACCTATCACTCTAGCTTGTGGGCCTGAGATTCAGCAGCGAAACCTCATTGCATCTTGCAACGCAATCAAGGAATAGCTCGAAAATCCCCGTGTCTGGGAAGCGAGTTCGTCAGTATGCCAGCACTGGGAAATTTGAACAATGCGTGAAGCGCGCCATCGAACTGCGGCCACGCTTACGAGTTTGGGGAATGGCCAGAGAAAGGGGGTGTGAGAACAGTGAGGGAGCGGTGGCACTCGTGGCCCTGCCCGCTTCCAGGCGTCGGCACGAAGAGAGAGAGAGACTGTGTGTGTGTGAAGCACACGCGCGCGCTGGCAGGAAAACGGAAACGTTAACGAAGAGAGACTAGAGACGACGCAGACGGCTTCGACGTGGCGAAGGAGGAACTTGACGGGTTCTCTCCTCGGTTCTACCCTGGCTTTATTCCACTGTACGTAGGGACTTAAATACAAGACGAGCGGCGGAGTACTAAACGAGAACAATAGACACCGGGGCAACGAAGGTGAAACTACCATGGCTCATTTGATAAGTACATGGTCCCTTATACGAACGAAGAGGTTCGACGCGTACCAGTAAGACACTCATCTTGACATACCATCACGGAACAATCATGTCTCCCTCTATGCTATCCGATACCAATTGTGTATGGATGCACCTTCGGTTGAGCAACAGGAGGGCCCTAGGAGACAGCACAGTCTCGTGCTGTACACACCTATGGGCTCTCAGCACGGTGCTGGCAACCAAGACACCAATGCCTTCAGGGCAGCATCGAATACAGATCGGGAGTCGGACGAGGAAGGTGTTGGGCGTTGGGTGTGGGACATGGCGTTAACCAACCGAGAAACTATA
>QFEA01000158.1:0-18905 GCA_003315975.1 Lactifluus echinatus | reverse complement strand
TTCGGGTAAGAGGATGTGAGCTGGGTATTATGGCTTATATGGGCCCCTTGATGAGGAAAGTGCTTACTCCGGCGGTATTCAGTTTTGCGGAGCGATGGAGTTGTTGGTGACGAGCCCAAAGCGTGGCGACGGAAGACACGACTGACTGCCACTCCCTCACACGCAGTCATTTATATACGACAATGCTTGATCCAGTCAGAGTATCGTCAGTCCTGCACATCCTCTATTCCACGCCAGACTAACTCTACTGGCCTTCTTACCCACATATCTTGGGCATATTTTGCTTACCAGAGTAGAGGTCACAGTATTACTGTAAGCTGGTAGGTACCTCCAAACTTTGTTCAGATGCACTGGCAACTACCCATGTCTCTAGCCGACGCTGAAAATGAACTGCTCGCACGCCTCCCAGACACTGGTGAAGAGTCGCGCACAACGCCATTGTTTGTGCCGACCAGATGAAGTGATCTCGTGTGACATGCATATGCTCTTTCGCTTACCGTTTACCGCACATGCACCTGACAGCGGTGGAGAGCAGTTAGGAATGAATACAAGAAATTTTCAGGAGAAGTTCAATTTAAGCGGGATATTCCTGCATCTGCGCGAGGGCCGAAACCTCGATATGCAGCACATTTTGTCGTGATTCCACGTTCAACTCGAAACCGATGAAGTGTCCGTTTAGGTCCCTCGTTCGAATTCTCCTCTCAATTCTGTCTTTCATGTCCGCACAGCGCATCCAACATCACTGTTACCTCTACTTGCGCAAGTCTCGGTGGTTCGTCAATTGCAAGATGCGTGTAAGTTGGATGAGTTAGATTTACAGCACAACGTCTCTAAGGCTACTCGAACTCTGTGTATCATCGAAATGAATCAATTGTTCTCTTAATAGATCTAGATCTGGTCATATCGTTTATTCTGTTTTCCCAGCTCGTGCGCCGTGGACGTTCTAGTGGCTGGTGGCACTCCTGGTCCGTTCGCCAGCGCCAGGTTCGGGCCACCTTTGTCCAACCACCAACTCCCCGGAACGCGTGCGTTTCATCCTCCGCCTCATGCAGTGGCGGATGCTGTCGATTGAAATTCTGCCGCACGTTATGGTTAGGTCCCCCAAACCGAATTTCGTGGTATAGTAGCGTCTTCTGGTTTACGTCCTCAGGGGAGCATTCCTCAGCTATTCATCCGAACGGCATCTGGTGAACCTTACTCGGTTTCGAACCGACAATCTGCGGATGCGCTAACGGTTCTTTCCCTCTTTCAGCCTGTTCTGTTGCCACCTTGACCTAAAGACATGCACTGCTTTCACCGAACGTCGCGCGCTCCGTCTAGAACATGTGAACGCGTTCCTAGCTCTCCGGCGCCATACTGGTACCTTTGCCAGCAACGCTCCTTAGCTTGGCAGCCACAACAGGTTATGTTCCGGGTAAGCGCGCTGCTCTCATCAACGTGAAAATTTTCTGCGCGCATGCATGAGCCAATTGGACCAGTAGGTATTACTTGTGTATGGGTAGAATGCCTTTCCCGTCATTCTCACGGAGGGCGGGGGTTTCGTTACTCTTCAACTAACCTGCAGATTTTCACAACTAACAAACACCAGCTGGCATTTTTATTATTATCTGATTTTGATATTGACGGTCTCGAATGCTCTCTTAGATAACGGCAGCGTATCGACGTGACCGTGGTTCGCATCGTGCGCCGCACGACGACGAATACAGTTGGCTCGGCTTACTAGGTGATCCCCAGAGATTGCGACGTCTCCACTGGGCTAGCTATTCGTGTGAACGGATGTGCCTGCAAGCCATCGTTGCATTGTTGTGCTTGAGATCGACGCATAGCTTGCATTATCAGCCTCTGCACCTGGGTTGACGCGAAGACCTCACTGCATAGCAATTGACCCCAGAGGATGCCTGTCGGAAGAATCACCTCGCTTCCCCAGGGCCCAGGGACTGGAGGCGCGCACAGGATCGATGTCGGCACCTCGAACTTATCCACGGCGGCAAAGCGATGTGACGTCAGAAAGTCCAAGACGATTCGGGCGTCCCTTGGATGGTGGTCAATCTGTACCTGATTTTGGTACGAAATTACGTCGGATCGGTCGAGGTTGCGGAATTCGCAACATCTAGGCACAGGAGCGATGCATCAGGCTCACTCACGTAAGGTGGGGTCAGGGTGCCCTCAAAAGTTACCTCGCTGCTAGCGGGCTTTCTGGACTGCATTGCGACCGTCTCACCGGGCTGGAGCACTCTAAGGTTGGCTAATTTCACCTTATTCTCTCAGTCTTCCGGTATAATTTGTTTTTCCCTACCGGCGCCTTACGGACACGGTCGGGGATACGCCCCTGGGCCGATGACCGTACATTATTGCGATATTGCAACTTCCTGCTTGATCATCTGTGACTCGCCACCATAGGGCTAAATGGACAAAGGGCTGCACTCATGCACCCAGGGTGACCATTATCCGAGGATGAGATTGGCACGACATGCTCCATGGCATTGGCATGGTTTCCTTGATAGGACACTGGCCTCGCCTCGCATGGATGATTTGAATTTGAATTTGGGGTCTGCCGTGCGCTGGTATCTCGGAAGATACCGGGGGTGGATTCGTGATCGCCGACCGTTTTCCGTAAAAGCCGACAATCAATTTAGTGGGCGGAAGTTTGCGTCGGTGAAAACCGAAACCGTTTCGGCGGCTCCGCTGAGCAGCTCGAAAGTGAGTCTCCGAATTCCTACTTAACTGCCGCGTCCACGGCTAGTTCCTTACCTCCCCGGTTGTTTTTTCACGCAGTACACCATTTCTCTGCTGTAATAACCTTTAGTCGCCTCCTAGCCCTGCATGTCACAACGGTGAGTCCCCTGTCTATACCATAACCTCTCTCCTTTGCCGACTTGTAGATATGATCTTCATTCAGAAACCGAAACGTTTATGTGGGTTTCAATCAGTTCATGTCCTACTTGGCTTCACCTCGTCATCTGTAGTTCGATATATCGATCGATGGTAAAAGCGTTGGCCGTATCATCTTCCAACTTTACGACGACGTCACGCCAGTTACGGCCCGCAACTTCCGTGAACTTGCAACTGGAGAGCACGGCTACGGCTATGCTGGTTCTTCTATCCATAGGATCATTCCCGAGGTCCGTTGCTACTAGTCTTTAGATGCAGCAGTTTTGAAAAAGTATTTTTAGTTTATGATTCAGGGTGGTGATATCACGGCGAGAGATGGCACCGGAGGGCGTTCGGCTTTCGGGGCACCCTTTCGTGGTGAGTCCTGTTTTCTACGTAAGGGCTGTCCCCTTACAGGTGGTAGATGAGAGTTTTGCCATACCACATGACAAGCCTGGTCTCCTTTCTATGGCAAATCGTGGCCCCGGGACCAACACTTCCCAGGTATTTCAATCCGATATCGCTGACCCCTTTCTATCCCTGAACGTTCCACCACAGTACTTTATCACCACGGCGTCTGCATCCTGGTGCGACAGAAAAAACGTCGTATTTGGCGAGGTTCTGGAAGGCCTTGATGTCGTCAGACATGTACAAAGTTATGCATCTTCAGATATTCTCCGCCGGCCCAGCGCAACAGTCCTAGTCGAGCGTTCAGGCTTGGTATAACTATCCCTTCGTGCCCGCCTTTTAATTTCGCTTTATCTCACCTGAATTATCTAATCTATCGACGTTTCACACTATTTCTATATGGCTCTCAGGCAAGTCTCGTTATTGAGTCTAGGCCATGTGTTCAATGTATGACACACAGGGTATGGAGTATTCAAATTGTGCCAAAAGAGTTACAGTATCCAATCATGTAATGTGCACCGAGCTTCCGTCTGTCACGAATCACGAATAAGAAATGTCGGCGGATACGGCCGCGACGAAACCACGATCGGATGCCGCCGTTTGCGGAGACGTTACTCAATAAGCGATCTTACTCTGCCTTCGGTGATGAGTGATGTTACAGTACCTCACGCACAACTGGGGACATACCAGAACTGCGATGCGAGATAGACCACTCGCGCCCACCTGTCCTCATGAAACGGGCTGGGTATACATCATCGAGACGCTGGGAAAGTATGGGGTGTCCCTGTCCGCTCAGGCGCATTGATTTTCCAATGCGCTCCCATGCCAATGACAAGTGACAGCAATCGTGATACAGATTTTTTCACACCAAGTGAATTCAGGCTGATCTTTAAAAAAATTTCAAAGCAAAGATTCTATCGGTTGTAACAAATGCTGAGAATCGATGGAAGAAACGATCTGACAATCTTAATTGAGGCCTTTCATGCCGTGTGTTGAGTGCAAGTGGACCCTCACGTGATGACCACCGGAGAAGCTGTGTAGATCTAGATTCAGGCCCGGAGGATGCGTCATCTCATCTGCGTTTCCAATCCCACGCATCGATGTTCAAGGGCTTCGCCTCACCTCTAAGTCAAGTCAACCAAAATAGACGGCATAGGTTTCGCTGGTTTATGCGCAATCGCTTCTTTTCCCCGATGAAAGACCGGTCCTTTTTCACCTCGAGGCCTGTAGCTGAACAAGCGCGTAACCCCAGTTTTGGCCCGACAGCCGACCCACCGTGATCACGCGCACAGCTCTCAATAAAATCACCAATGTGAACTGAACATGTGCATCGCGGGACTATCCAGCCGCGGCCTAGAGAGCGCCCCGTGCAACTTGAGCGGCCCACAAAATGGTGGCGCTATTTACCTTGGAAATTAATGATTGATATCCCTTTGTCACGGAAATATCCGGAGACGGACGTCTCCAAAAGGGTTTGGTTTGGAAAATCCTCTTCGAGACTTTCACCGGGCGTCGAGTCGATATCGAACATCCATCACACTTTCCTCGAGGATTTACGTTCTAGGGCTGGAGCGCCTTTTTCGACCAACAGGCCGGACGCTTCATTATATGAACCATGCGAATCACGTCCACATTATAATTGCCTTTTTTGTGGTATTGTCCACCACGGCCCCCCCGCCGCCGTCGTTCGCCGCAGACATGCACGCATCATTCAATTTTTTTCATTGCCTTAAGCGGCTCTATCCGCACATCTCAACCTTTGTCGTTGGACCGTTTCGTACTGTCTCGCTTCTCTTTTTCACACGTCGTCCAACCAAGGTCCAACCAATGCGCTTGTGCGTGCGTGCGTAGGGTGGCACGAGATGATGATGATCTCACGCACCACTCGATCCACGTGCCAGGTGATGGCTGCACATGGAGCCCGCCATTTTTCTCCCTCCCACCAGCTAGGCTCACCGTGCGCCCAATTTATTTGCACGCGCCCGCGAAGCAATTTTGCTGTCTGGCTATCAAAGTTCTCTCTCGCGCTTAACTTCTTGTGGGATACTGGTTTTAGTGATTAAGCAGCGGTCTCGAGGTTGATCCGAAGACGTCGTGTTACCTTCCGGAGATTTTTTCTCCCAACCGAGTCTACAATGTCCTGTGACAAAGAGGATCAACTCCGCCTTGCAAGGGCACACTGTTGTAGGTGTCGCCACCAGAAGTATGGCTCACTGATCAGTTGAGTTCATCCTGTGATCTATCGTCCACGGTTGCATTCGCCTACATTATGTCGTCCCTTGGCACATGGAGGGGTGCATGCGGACTGTCATTTACGTAGGGTTCTGTGTCCGTGCAGCGTGTCCTTCCAAACAAAGTGCTGGGTTTTTTTTTTTCTCCTCTGGGGTGACAGGTATCGCCATCGCTGAGTCGAGATACGAGACACATTGGCTGATCTTTCCGATAACGTCTACCCGCGCAACAGCTTGCAGGCCCTGCTTCCAAAGTGAGCCCACTCGGGATCTCTACCAATGGAATTATTTTTTCCTAGTGTGGCGTGGAATCTCCTTACCGACCGCCCAATGCCCGATTACTGGTCGCGGGTGCCGGGTGTCGACGATATAGGAAAGGGTAGATCATAAGCAAGCTCTGCGAATTGACGCTTGTTGGAGCTCACACCCTTCACCACCTCATACAACTACACATCCCTCTGGAAGCTGAGGTGCACCATCAGGACCCACTTCAAGCCCAGGCGGTAGGTCACCCATGATCTCCGCTGGTGGCGTTCCATGTTCTTGCATCTGGAGATGAACAAGAGTTAGCGCTCTTCATAACGTAATAGATGAAATGAGAGATCGACCTCGCTCATAAGTGCAATGATGTCAGCCGCCATCTTGGGATCCTCGTCCTTGTACCCAGGATCTTCGAATATGGCGACAATTTTAGAGGCGCACACATGTTGCGCCCTGTATTGCGCAAGATCCGATTCTGATAGCTTGCCCTCGTTAGAAGCGAGATAGGACGGGAACTAAAGATAGAGCCATCAGCAGATAAGCACGCGTAAATTGGAGAAAGACCTGCTGGCCTTGTCATTGAGTTCCTTCAAAGGATCGTACAGTACGTCTTTGCACATCAACTGAGTCATCATGTTCTCGAGCATATCTTTCATTGACTCGTCATCTCCTAACAAGGCGGCTAGATCTTTGTCCGGGTCTTCTGATGTGTCTGCCTATGAGATGAGACGGGGATGTTGAGCGTTAGGTCTTGTCACCATATTAATCAGTAACCAACCTGCAGACTCGTATCACTCAGATGCAGGCGTGCCATTGCTGCTTCGAGACGCGACTGGAATGCGTCCTCAAATTTCTCATCCGTGGTTGCGTCTTTAGCCAAATCAGACAACGCGTTGGCGGTGCGCTCGACAATCTTGTCTGCGGACGGTGCTTTGAGGCGGTCTGTTTCTTCCCTCGACTTCATTGCATTTGCATTTGCACCGCCTGAAGAGCCTGACGACTCCACGCCTACTGCGAGCTCGCGCAACATATCCTCCATCTGACGAGCAAACTCATTCGCAAATTCCATGGCCTCGTTATCTGCCTCTGGTACTCCCGTGGAAGAATCGGGTGGTGGGGCGGCTTGGACAGTAGACGTCGCCGGTGGAGGGGCAGCGGATGGTTTCTTAATAAAGTCATTAAGCACATCTGTCGACGAGTACGCGCCGTTCGGTGGATCATGCGGTTTAGTTGTGACAGTATTGGAGGTTCGCACCATCAAGATCATCAATGTCAGAGTCGTCGTCCACTGTAACGGGACGCTTTCCCTGAGCTTTACCCGTAGATGATGCCATGACCAGTGTACGTGCCTAGGTCACTTGCCGCTAGGAAGGTAGAAGGAGTTGTTGCGATGCAAATTAAAGGAACGGCTACAGCTACAGCTACACGTGAATTCCCTTCATCTGCCGGTCACGCGGCTGCACTGCGCCGCACCCGACGAACCTCCGCGACCTCTGTTCATGGCGACTCAACCTCAAGCCGGGCCAGCACAACCAACTCTACCCGCAAACCTGGGCGGGCCCCCACCTGATGTTGCATCTCTCGATTCGATAAAGTTCAGGGTGACCCAGCTGATCGATTCGATACAAACGCTCGCATGGCAGCTGGAGGCCTTTCACCCGCCGCCGCCATGGCCAGACCTGCTCGCAAAATACGCCGTCGTGATGGCGCAGACGCACAATCTCTCTCGCGTCCTCGCATCCGGCGCGCTCTCCAGCACCGCGCTGCACCCCCGCGCGCCGCTATCCGACGCATCGCTCGACAGCTCGCTCATCCCTCTCCTGCGTAACCAGCAGACGACGGACGTGCTCCGCGCCGAATCTGCTACGGTGAGGCGGCTCGGCACTGCACTCAACCTGCCAGAGGACCCAGCACCACACGTAGTGCTCGACACCGTCTCTGAAGTAGTCGCCGCGCACGACGCTCGCGCAGAACGGGCACAGCGGGCGGTGGCCATGCTTCGGGAAAAGTTTGACTGCCGCGTCCGCGTCGAGGTTGATCCTGACGAGGTTTGGAGTAATGATGGTGACGTGGACGGTCTCGGCACAGACGAAGCTCCTGCGGCACCACGCGGACCTAATAGTCCTGCGGCTAGCGCAAATACAAGCGAGGAAGAGGAAGAGCTGGAGAATGTCCTCGGACCAGGTATACCTAATTCGGACCACGAGCATGAAGATGTACAGATGGTAGAAGGATGATATCCGCTTTCTCCGCGTTTTCTTATCTATTTCGCCGGGTGCTTCTTAAGTGTGAGAAGACCGTGTATACAGTTACTCGTGCAAGACTTGGTTCAGGTTTTAGAACTTATCTTGGAGGATCACCATCTTTTACAGACCACTGCTATTCTTAGTAACAAGGAGCATTTTTGAGTAGTACCCGGCTATTATCCACCAGCTGCACTGCCCAATCCAACGGCTGGTCACCACCCACCCTCTTTCCGCTCAATAGTACCACGAGTCCCAGATACAAGTCGTACCACATACGTTTCGTGCGCTGACGGGCAAAGACAATGGGTTGCGGTACCCCGTAGCCTTCGAGGAGGGCCCTTGACGGCTCCTCGGAAGGGGAGAACGCGCGCTCGAGGAGCGGGTCTCCGTACAACAGATGTGCGAAGGAAGGGAGGAGCAACGCCAGCTCTGGTTCTCCATCGACATCCGTGACGAAAACAGACTCTGCGGCAGTCGTAAGAGCAACGAGAGACGGTACCTCGACATCGTCGAACAGAAATGCGCCGATCGCCCGCGCGAGATAACTCCGCAACGCCATGACATCGTCTGCGAGCATGAGACCGACCGACTGGGCCGCGCCGAGTGTTTCCTCGATGAGGACGGTAAACGCTTCCTGCCAGTTATAAAGCCCCTCGCTCTCGAGCGCCGGGGGCCCACACCATTCGCTCTGCAAGCTATGCAGTGTGCGGAGTGCTACGCCCAGGCGTAGATCGAGGAACGCCACCCGTTGTTGGGGCAGAGAATCACGAACTACGGAAAACTGCTTCAGTGAGGCAGAGGGAGTGGTCGGCGATGGAAGACGCGCGAGGATGTAAGGCCGAGGAGCATCGGCATTTAGGGCGATAGGCACGGGGAATGGCAGCGGAACCGGTGGTGGACCGGAAGATACGTGGGCATGAAGTGCGCTGAGGAGTGCGTGCTGTGCTCGAAGACTGTTTGGCACCGCAAATGGTGTGTCATTCTCGAGAGGCTCAGAGAGTTGGAGAGTGACAAGGTAGGTAACTGGGTGTGACTCGGAGGCGCAGTGAACAAGGTATAATTGGAAAGTCGCCCTGACTGCAGGGTCGGCATCCGTGGATTCGAGGGGACTAACCACAGGCAGTTCTGTGGGTGGCCGAGAAAGGTGGGTGGCGAGAATCGCACTAGCCTGTTGGGGGGTCAGATGTGCGGCAGACATGATAATCGATGGGTGCTGGCGTTGCAGACAGTTGACACATATCCCAGCTCTGATCTCGATAAACTTTGCGGTGACCCTGCTTGGAAACATTTCTCGGAGGACCATGCAAGTTCCGATGTCTATTACATACAAAGCCTCGATACATTTACGCCACGATCACAGTGCTATGAGAGGGAGAGATTCAATCACATGGCTCTAATGGGACATTTGCATTCACATTATTCGCAGCAAATGGAAGGGAAGGCAGAGTGCCGGCCGTTCCCGTCAGCGGTCGTAGTTTGCCTGGTCGTGTCGAACTAGACGTCTACGCGTCCATGCTGTATGTATTCTTCTCCAACTGCACGCCATCAGAAAAGCAGCAACGGCAAATGCAAATATGCGCTGTGATTAATAAAGAACGTACCTCAGCTTCGAGTTCACGCTTCACTCGATGTTCTTCATCTGCACGAATGAGTACATGAAATTCGTCTAGGTCTTCAATGATAAACGATTGGCCTGGCCGCTCGTTCAGCGTGAGCAGTATTTGCTTGACGGCAGAGTCACTGCGGAAAGGGCTGACTTTCAGATTGGAATTTCGACGTCCCCAGCTTTTAACGCCTACCACGTAATGAGGACACCTATTAATAGGTCTCGTCTATCAGGGGCTTGAAGGGGTTGATGATGTTAACTCACCTCTGATTGCTCGCATTCAGATTCACAGTTCACAGATTCAGGTTATTATGGTCAGTCCAAGTCTACTCGATCACGTGCTCACGTTTTACTCCGACCCGTTTTGTGCGGGCGGGCTCCTCGGCCCGGGAAAACACGGGATGGATGTAAGTTAGCCTCCGCGGCTGATGTCATCCATGACTCGTACAGATCTGACGGTACGGACTTAACAAACAACAGTGTCATCTGTGCGTATACACATAGCCACGCGGGAGTACAGTCAGCTCACGGAAACGTACCAACGAGAGGTGACATTGGAGATTGGACCAGTCAGAAACCGGGGCCCGTGCCACTCGGTATTTGATGATCCTTTCCGTTCCGTTAAACTGACAGGTTCCCAAAGCTCCTTTCTTCAAGAGGCGTCTCGGTTCTGACTTCTTGCATCTCCAGCTCTCATCCTGTTACCCGTAGGCTTGTTGATCATGTCTGCGTGCGTCGTTCAAAGTCGTATACTGCGCCATCTAACGCTTCATTTGCAGTCCTCCTTCAACCTTTTCACTCTCATTGACTTCGGCGACTGGTGTGCCCCGCGTTCTACGGTCACCTATCAAGCCTTACGGAATTGAACTAGTGTCTCCGCCCGATGCTGTTGAAGCCGCCAAGCGACTTGCTGCGTACACAGCTGTGGACAACCACGTTAGACCGGAGGATAAGGTGGGTCACAACGCTTAGGACGTCTCGACGTGCACCGTCCAACTTCACGTGAATAACCCCCACAGATCATTGGCATTGGCTCCGGTGCGAATAATCCATTGCACCTGCTGAATCCTCTCATCAGTGGATGCAGGCTCCACAGTGCCATATGTTGTAGAGCGCATCCTGAAACAGGGAGAGGAACGTAACAAAGATCGCGTGTTTCTCCCGACCGGTTTTCAATCACAACAGCTCATCACAACTGCTGGTCTCCACCTTGGTGACATCTCACAGTACCCCGAGCTCGATGTCACCATCGATGGCGCAGACGAGTAAGTGAAAAATGTCACATTTCTGTAATGCAAAATGCAAGATGAACGTGGACATGTGGCAGAGTTGACGCAGACTTAAATTGCATCAAAGGGGGTGGTGCTTGCCAGTTGCGTGAAAAGGTGCTCGCTGAGGCAGCCAAGACGTGCGTCTGTTTTGCCTTACCACGTGGAACCAGTATGAATACCCTGCAGGTTTATCGTTGTTGCCGACTACCGAAAGAACTCAGCCATCTTGGGAACCAGTGTAAGTATTATGGCTCCAATTCCTTGCAGCTTTGCTCACACATCCCAAGTACGCCACTGGCGTGCCGATCGAAGTGTCTCCATTCGCACACACCTCCGTCCTACGGAGCCTGCGCACGAAACTCGGTTCACCGCGGGCTACCTTGCGTATGGCGCGTGCAAAGGCAGGTCCAGTGGTTACTGACAATGGCAATTTTATCATCGACGCGCCGTTTCCCGAAGCAATTATGAGAAAGCCACGCGAGGTTCTCTTTCAACTGTTTCCGTTGAGATATCTCTACTGATCGGCGGTCAGCTTCTCGTGAACATCAAATTACTCACTGGGATTGTTGAAGTTGGCATTTTTTGCGATGTGGCTAAGGCGGCGTATTTTGGAAACCAAGTGCGTGTTTGTCGGAACACTCTTTTTGTTGGTGTTGACGGATACAAAGGACGGAAGTGTAACAGCCAAATTCGTTAATGGCGATGTCAAACATATAGTGAATGATAACTGAGGGCGATTGTATTTCTTATAACTACCGGGTAGTTGGTTAGCCCCGATGGCATCCTTGTATCTCTCTAGCCACTAGATGAAGTGAGGCTGAAGGACAGAATGATTGTTGGTTATAAGAATTCTCGAGAGCACGAAAGAAAATTGATATCAATTCTGATTCAAAAGTATTCACCCCAATAGCTGGGAGATTTTTGTGGCAACCTCCTTGGAGGAAAGGCCATCAAGTAAGACGTTCCGCTCAACACCCCGTTCTGCGAATTATCAGAATAAGGCGTAAGGGCTAGGGAAGCGCAACGGACGAACCAAACCGAGCATAAGCACGCGCAGGCGTCCCTTTAGCCTCCCGAATGAGTATTGGGAGGTCTGGGTTGTGTTGTTTCAAGGTGGGGTATGTAGACACGACGAATTGTCTGGGTAGCCACGGTCAGAGCTCTTAGCCCCCGTATGGAATAGTGGCGAGCTTACCTGACACCCTGAGATGCATCCCCGGTCTGTGAGAAGAGGATTCTGATTTCACGAAGAGCGGGTGATAATGTTCTGGTGAGAGATAGAGACATGGTAACCGGTCACAGGAGACGTGGACGTGGTGAGCGTGGCACCTCGCTCGACCGGTGTACAGATGGGGAAAGTTGTCGGTTGTCGCGTTCGCGTTCACATTCGATCACCGCATTTCCGCGCGATTCACACCTGGTTATCTCTGACCCAGTTGCTAGCTATTTTATTAAGGCTAACCAGTACCAAATCCTAAGTAAGGCTGAGACAAAGGGCAATGACAATGACGCCCGCTCCGTTGTTGGAGATTATGTCAGCGGATTTCCACGCCCCGTTCTCGTGCGATCCCTGCTGCCAACCAAGTTGACTTGTAACGACGACGGCTGCCTCTGGCAGGACAACTCCGGCCACGACCAAGGGCAAGACCGTTAATTATGGAAGCCGACCAGCAACAGCAGGACGAATGGGCTCGCAGTCGCCACACACGCCTGCCATCCTTTACAGAGGTCCTTTCTCGTAGGACCCGACCCCCAGTCGATCTTTTCATGTTTTAGTGCGTCATTTTCCTCTGTCCTTGCCCCTGATCTCACCGCTGGCCTTATAACCTACATCTTATGCAGTTTATTCCTTCAACGTGAAGGTGCGGAAGATATTCTCGATTTTTGGCTCGACGTGCAGCAGCACGAAAATCTCTGTAGGGCGTATTTCAAGGACGTACGCAAGTCAGGGCGCACTATTCGTGAGGATTGGCCCGAGTACTGGGAGTACGCCCGGCGGCGCGGCTCTACATATGGCACCGTCGTTGGAGCTCAAACCGTCGGAAAGCGCAGCACGGCCAGCACGACAGAGATGGCCGCCGAGATGCAAGAAAAGCGCGGCACGGTTGACCGTTCCACCAGCCCAGATCCACGACTACTTGCTTCAACATCCCCTGCAACTGCGGTTGGCACAGACCTCGAGCACGCGCTTGGTTCCCCAACACCCGCACAGCCTCGTTCATCCACTCCTTTCTCTGCAGGAAAACGCACCCCGATCTTTTCTCGGCGCGCATCTCGTGCGCCAACCATCATCCCTCGTAGTTCACCTATCACCCGTTCTGATCTCATTGCAAGCGCCGAACGCATTTTTCTGCGTTATCTTTCCCCCGCGGGCACATCTCCTGGGGGCGGCGAGAGCCACGAGATTTATCTTCCACCCGCCCTGCGTGTGCATTCGTTCCCCCTAAGTACTGCCACAGGCAGTGCTGCCGACCAGGCTGCGATTGCCCAGGTTCCAGATATGTTCCACGCGCAGAAGGAATATTGCTTCCGTGCTATGGAACAAGACGCCTTTCCGCGATTTTTGCGCTCCAAGGCATTTGGAAATCTGACTCCAATGAGTGCACTTGTGCGTCTGGTTGCGGGCCTAATTTCTCTATGGATTGGCCTTGCAACGGCCTTTGCGTTGGTCTTCCTGGATGTTAAACCCAAGTCTGTGCGGTTTTATGTATGTGTATCACCTAGATCGTTGTGCACTCGCCATTTACTGATTTCCTATCAAGCTGTTCATCCCGTTCACCTTTGCTCTACTATTCCTCATCTCACATCAGTACGAACTCGACCCCATCCTCGTCTTCCTCGGGCAGAGCGAAACCACCCCATTCCGTACCCTGCAGATCCGTGAACCATACGTTCGCAAATTGCTAATCGGCCGCGCTATTTGGGTGTCGATACTCGTCACTTTAGGCGTTGCGGCTCTTACTCTACTTTTCTGGGCCGTTCCAGGACACAGGCTCTAGACCCGTTACTAGCGTATGTCGGGAAATATTCGAGGGGTTAATGAGAAGTTGTGAGATACGAACTTTAATTTCCATGGTCTTCGTTTACTCTTGCTTACCTGGAAGTCCCTTGCGTATAATCCGTACTGGATACCCATTCCTGTCTGATATCTTCTTCTCCCGTTTGACTGTTCACCTACTCCCACCATCTTGCCATGTCTACTCCATGTTTCAGTTAGTTTTTTCTTGCAGCGACTTTATTTTATTCTTGTGGTAGTTTGTATGCCGGGTCTGCCTCGTCGTCTCCGTTTAGGCCTGCCCTAGATTAGAGAACCTGATTATGACATTTACTCTCACGCCTCGTTATGCATAAATTTAACCCATGTTGAAACAACGCTTTTCTCTTGTGCGGCGGGCATGGCTCGCTATTTTCCCCAGTGTTGCTCATGGCTGTCTACTCACACGCGGCCGTTCGAGTGTCACGTCATGCCCAGAGAAACTGGAAGTCTTAGTACCCTATGTCTACTTCTCGTTTGGAAGCGGGCGGGTCGGTTGTTCCATATATACTTTCATTTTCTCTCAGTCGTATAGCCACAACATAATGGCTCCCACTTGCCTGATCGCCATATGCTTTCTGGATCGTCAAATAAATGAATGCGATGCGATCAATGGCAGTGCGTGTTGTATTTATTTGTCTATTTGCGTGTTGTTCGAGCGCCTCTGTTACAATGTTATTATGATCCAGCGTCACGGTCTGCGTGTATACCAGAACCACAACTTGAAGGCGCTACCCGACGACTCGCACACGACATATAATTAACTGAACGCATGTGCACTGCAAATGTCGTTTCCCGAGTAGGCTCAAATATTTGTCGTATCGACCTATCGAACGGGCATCCCAGCTCCAGATGTAATATTTCGACGGTCGCTATACACGCGGAAGCACTGATCGAAAGGCTGTGCTGCGGTCAGCTGTCTTGATTATCTCGGCGCCTTGCCTAACCAGCTTTGGCACAGTCACACCTTGCGCTTTCGACTCTCAGCTCTGGCCCGGAGGCACGCGCACTCAGTTTATTATTGTTGCAAGCTGTCAGCTGGACTTGTCAGACCTTGTCAGGATCAGACGACGGTGATTCTCATGTGGCGTACATGGCAGAGACAACGCACGAATCTGACAGGATCTGCATACCTTCTCAGTCTGTGCTTCAGCCGTCCCTGAGGCTCTTTATTTGAAACTCTCTCCTCAGACATCGATATCTTGGCTTCTTGACACAGCTGCAGACACCCATTGTCTGACCGTTCCCCGTCGGCATGGCTCCGTTGCGACTTGCGAAACGTGCACGCCGCAACAATCGGAGCTCCGTGTCTCTTATGGCTAGTCTTCCGATACCTCTTACCCATTCATGCTCGAGACATTATCATCTCAACGCCGTGGAGTTTACTACGACATGATTTTGCCTTGTTGCTAGGGCCGGATTATAGTTAACACCTTGGCTCCGAGGATGCGCCACAAGCCTTATCGCTGTCACACAACTGCACGTACGTACGATCTACGTGTCCGTGACACACGGCGGCTAGAAAATAGGAATTGTGCGGTGTCTGAGCGGGGGTCAACCATCAGGTCGAAGAATCGCCAGTATTGCTTCGGATTCTTTTTACGCGCCGCAGACCATATCGGCCACTTGAAACATTCATCGCCTAGCTGATCGCAGACAAATGGATGTATTGAAACGTTTCGAGTCGAAGAGTTGGAGCTTCGCGAAGACTGATGTGCACCTATGAGCTTGCGTTGCGTGTCTCGGCCCTCGTCCGAGTCTCCGCGGCCGCGGGCCTCGGTCATGACTTATTTCCTCAGGAAGTGGGCCTCGGCCTCAGTTCAGTGCGGGTTCGGACTTCACTTTCTGAGCTGACGTGTATACAAAATCTAGTCGTTTACACTTCCTAGCCAGTAGCCTACACAAAAAACTCTAATGCATGACATAGAAGCACAGTAATGATGGATGAAACTCATTAGATTAAGTGAGCCATAAATTAAAAAAAGATTATAACTAGCGTGGCGTTATAGAAGATAATAATAGTTCGACTTTTTGGTGGCTACAAGATAGATCGATGGTTGTTTCAAGCATGCGGGGCAGAGATAGAGATACAGTAATACAAACGCGCAAATGAGATAAAGGGAAGTCGGGGCCAGCGGCATATGTGCCGAAATGACCACGTCGTCAAAGCAAGCATGTGAGAGAGAATATCCACAGCCGCTCATCGAGATCACCTAGCGAGACCCTTAGCGATGCCGAAGAGCGCGAAGCTCGCGTTGCACCTGGGCTATGTTCTTGCGATTCCACGCACCGACCCATTGCTGATCCTTGGGTGCGCGCGCACTGGACGAAAAGACCGGAGCCGGTAGCTCCAAGAGTCGCTGCCAGGGGGAGCCTACCGACGCGCTCCGTCGCCGCGTGGCCTTTGCCGAAGATCGTGGGTGTGGTGAGATCGATCGCGTGTTGGAGGGTGGCGAGTTGTTGCCGCTGCCGCCACTGGACAACGTCACAGGTGAGGGCCGGAACACGAGCTCCGGCGGCACATTTTCGCCAAGCATGCGCACGACACGCGCCATCTTGCGCCTACGGGCCTCCGCCCGGCTCAGCTCTATCGGAGTGGCCGGTGTCGGGGGAACGTCCACATTAGGGGATAGGGGAGATAGGGGCACAGATTGCAAACACGGGTCGGACGACGACAGGGGTTTGGAGTTCAGGCAGAGGACGAGGGGCTGTGGGGTGTTGCGGCCGGAACGGCGGGACGGAGCCCTCGCTAAAGTCGCCTTTGGTGTGGGTAGCTCTTCCACCGAGGAGTTAGACATGTGCAAGAGTGACTCCTCGGATGACGCGGGTGAGAGTAGCGACGACGATGAACTGGCTGGCGATGTCGCGTCAAGTATCGAGTGTTGGCGACGATGGTGACGCTTTGGGTGGGATGAAATGGAGGGCATGCGGGTGTCGTTGCGCAATGCAGCATGATGGAGCGTAGCGGGCACTAGGACTGTCCCTCCGCACGACTCGAGGAGAAAAGGCGTCGTCCCCAGGACGGCACCGAGCTTTCTAGAAGAGCGCATTACACGTGCTCGCTGCGCGGCGTCTAGATTATTGGTGGTTGGCGGAGGGGATCGTGAGCGCGAGCGGACAATAGTGGATGTGGAAGACATAAGTCGTATAAAGGATTCAAAGAGAAAAGCAAGGCGTCAAAGGTTAGCGAGGATGGGTCGTTAAAAGCAGGGGGTACGGAGTGTTGGAGAGCCGAGGACCGAGGGCTATAAGAATAGTGCTTATTGTCATGCGGGTTTCCATGTGGTTTGCGGATGCGGGTTGCGGATACACTCGACACCACAACATCCATTGTTCACCCGGCCCCGGCTGTGGAACAACAATGCCCCTTGTCTTTTCGTTATTCCATATCGGGATATTCGGTCACAGACGAACTGTCACACTCGCTGAGAAGCAGTGTATTCCATTCACCGATCACCGAATTGATAATAATAATTTGGGATCACATCTTGTGATAATCCTGTTCTCTTTGAATTCATATGTACATTAACATAGTTTAGGTACTACGGCGACAACATCAGTTAGTGAGACAAGAACGGTGTAGTACAATGATCAATGCGGTGCCAAACACAGGTATACACCAAGTTGCGCATGCCCGCAAGAAGTTGCCTTTCCAGGGTCCAATGGCGAGGCCAATAGGTGTTATGTACGAACAAAACGGCTTCCATTCCGTATCCGCTCTCCGTAGAACCAAAACAGCCATGGTCTGGGCTCCACAATTATATATGTTACATAGCACGATAAAATTCCAATTACTCACGCGGGGCAGCCCACAACAATGGCCACAGCAGCAAGAATCGTGTCACCTTTGCCGTAGCCCAAAGCATTATACATCGTAGGGGCGAATAGTGGGAAACCAAAGCCAGCAACCGAGCGCAAGAATGAAACAGCTGCAAGGGCTGCGATTTTCGCGAAGGTTTGAGCAACAAGCCCACGAAGATGAGACAAATACCTCACCGGAAGCGGCGTGCAGTGAAAATGAATCAATGACGTACGTTTGAATGCTTTGGAATGCGACAATCGCTCCAGCTCCTACAAGCGCAATGCCCTGGGGTTGATGCATCGCTGATGTTCAGCATCATCGCCAAGATAAAGTTCCCGTAGCTTACCATATCAGGGACAAGCCAGAAAACACGATTTTGTGATGTCCAACCGGCAATCAGCAAGCCAGCAGGTAACAGAATCGTCCCAGGTACTATCGTAGCTACAAGAAGCAATGAATTCAAGTGGTGAAACAAGGCAAACGAAGACCAGTTCGCACGCAGTCTAAATTCGGGCTTTCCAACTCCGCCATTGCGAGATTTCAACGTCAAATACACCCAATCGATAAGCCTTGCGTTGACTTGTGATCCACCTGTGAGTCCGACACCAAGAGCGAGGTAATGGAGACCAGAAATGCCTATCCCGTTGTGATATACATCTCGGAAGGTGGCAGGTATTGTTGTAATGAAGACTGCGACAGTTAGACAGTATGTCGTCGGGAAGATGCCCGGTACATACTATAAACAAGGCCATACACAAACGCCATGTAGATACCAAGGAGCTGCACGATGGGTTCATACATGAACAACCTCAAGGGACGAACAAGAGCTTTGCTGAATATTGCCTTCCAACTGCGTCAAAGGTTAGCCTGGAATCATATAGATATGGGATTACACGCACTGCCTGTCTTCTACGTTTATGGCAGCCCGGACCACCACCCCAGATGACTTCTCTTCATCTGCTTTTTTTCGGATTGCCGCCGCTTTGCGCTCAAGAAGAACCGGGGCATATGCTTGCAACAGTGTTATTATTAGGTTAGCCATGTATCATCACGGGAGCTGGGAGACGTTCACTTTCTCTTAGGAAAAGCATGCCCAATCCTTGGATCGTGGCGTCCACGATAGACGTTGACCAAAACTGTTTTCATGACAATTAGTAACATTGTAGGGCTGTATG
>QFEA01000151.1:0-31921 GCA_003315975.1 Lactifluus echinatus | reverse complement strand
GTTCCCACAGGTGCACAAGAAAACCTCGAGGGGGAAAATAATCAAGGGGACCGGGCGAGAGACAAGAGGGAGAGTGTCCAGGTATTATGACCGATGAACCAGGGAACAAGGTCAGTCTCCGTGAGAATTAACTAATACGGTGACGGTGTGTGCCTCCCTGTCCTGTCTGTTCCTGTACTCGCTCGCCTGCGTATTGCGTATATAACCCATGACCGGGGTCACCGCCTAACCATTATAGTAGTTGTAGTTTTATTTATACATATGACAGCCGTCCAGCCACCACACCAGAATCGCTGTATCTTTCACCGATCCCGGCTTATCTTATCTCAAATAGCCCGAGTCACGGTGCCCGAACGAAATTTTGTCAGATCCTTTTCACTCACTCTGACAGACACAAAATGTGTGGCATATTCGCCGTGCATGGCCTCCCAAAGCCCGCTGCTGACAGGACCAGATTTATCGCTCTCTCCAAGAAACAGCGCCATCGCGGTCCTGACTGGTCCGGTTGCTATGTCGGTCAATGCACCGTACTTGTTCACGAGCGACTTGCAATCGTTGGCGTTGGTGAGTTTATTTACGAGATATAGGCGGTTGTCGCCATTGTTTTCTTTCTAATCTGTGCTTAGATACCGGCGCCCAGCCGCTCATGAGTGACGATGGGAAAATTACCCTGGCCGTGAATGGTGAGATTTACAATCACATCAAACTGCGCGCGGCTTGTGGCCCTGGATATAAATTCAAGACGCACTCCGACTGCGAGGTTATCATCCCTCTGGTGCGTGGAACGTGTGCCTGTGTACAGACAACAAGTAATTCTTTGCCAGTATCGGAAACACGACAAGGATCTTTGCTCCCACCTCGATGGGATGTTCTCCTTTGTACTGCTCGACGAGTCTGTCGAGCCCCCCAGGGTCATAGCCGCCCGCGACCCGATCGGGATCACGACGCTTTACCAAGGCTGGTCTTCGAGCCGTCCAGGCGCGGTGTTCTTCTCTTCAGAACTCAAATGCCTCGTCGACGAATGCGACAATATCGTCTCCTTCCCGCCAGGCCACGTCTTCGACAGCCACGACGGCTCCGTGACGCGATACTATACACCAACATGGTGGGACGGCGATGCGGAGCGCGCAGACGCGCCGCTCGCCGCCCATCCGGCGGACCTCACGTCGATCCGGGAGACGCTCGAGGCGGCGGTGAAGAAGCGGCTGATGTCCGAGGTGCCCTACGGTGTCCTCCTCAGCGGCGGCCTGGACAGCAGCATCATCGCCGCCGTCGCGGCACGAGAAACGGAACGCGTCGCCCGGGCGCAGTTCGACGCGCGGCAGAGACAGCGCGCGCAGGTCGACTCGGGCCTCGCGACGCCTCCCGGGGCCGGGGGTGCAGGGTCAGGAGGGTCCACGCCGCTTTTTGGCGCGACAGAGGAGACGATCGCGTCGTGGCCGCAGCTGCACTCGTTCTCGATAGGCCTGGAACACTCGCCCGATCTTCTGGCCGCCCGGAAGGCAGCGCATTATCTAGGCACGGTGCATCATGAATACGTGTTTACCGTGCAGGAGGGCATAGACGCCGTCCCGGATGTGATATACCATCTGGAAACCTACGACGTGACCACAGTGAGAGCGAGCACGCCGATGTACCTTCTCAGTCGCAAGATCAAGGCCATGGGCGTCAAGATGGTCTTGAGTGGTGAAGGAAGCGATGAGATTTTTGGAGGTGTGATTATTCCCCGCTGCCACGAATGCCTCCCACATTAAGCCGTTTCCGCAGGTTATCTCTATTTTCACGCGGCACCCGACGCACGTGCTTTCCACCAAGAATGCGTCCGTAGAGTGAAGAACTTGCATACAGCTGATTGCCTCCGGGCTAACAAGTGCGTGTAATAGCCTGCGGCTTAATTGCAATGTGCAACGCCCGCCCTCGTCCGTTGTGATTTTCTGACAGCTCCCCGTCCTCCCGAAGATCTACCATGGCGTGGGGTCTCGAGGCCCGCGTTCCCTTCCTGGACAAGGCATTCTTGGAAGTCGCGATGAACGTGAGGGCTGAAGAGAAGATGTTCACCAAGAGCTCTTCTCAAGAGCGCGACGAGGACGGCTGCCCAAAGATGGAGAAGTACATTCTTCGCAAGGCGTTCGACGTTGCGCCAGACGGAAAGGTTTGTCAGCCCAGATGGACACCAACCCATTGCTTACCTACCACTGCTTTTGTTGGGGTTTTTTTTCTTTATCATCGCAGCCGTATCTTCCTCGCTCAATTTTGTGGAGGCAAAAAGAGCAATTTTCAGATGGGGTTGGCTACTCCTGGATAGATGGGTGCGTGTTCAACGCAAGCCATCATTTACACACGAAATCCACCAATAGGACTAGATTGAAGGATCACGCTGAGAAAGCTATCCCGGACGAAATATTCGAGAAACGGTTTGAGCGCTGGTCAGAGGGGACCCCGGATACCAAGGAAGCGTATTACCTCCGTGATCTTTTCGACGGTGGGTATTCACATGCATTCGGTGCTTCCGTTGATTCATATTCTTTAACAGGTTTGTTCCTCTCAGAGACTGCAGCGAGGACAGCCGTTCGGTATGTTTTGTTCTGAACTGGTTCCTTAGCTAATGCGCTAATTCACAATAACAGGTGGGTCCCCCGCGGAGACTGGGGCTGTGCCGCGGACCCAAGTGGGAGGAGTGTCGGTATTCACAACGCGGCGTATGAGTGAAGCAAATGATGGGATAGATTCAAAAAGCAGCATAATGGTGATACAATTTCTAGCCATGTATAGATTAAAGAGCAATCAGGTCAATGAGATTCCCAAAGAATGGCTGTATGGCGATACGTGAAAAGCGTTCGTCGGCTAAAATGAGTGCAGGTATTGATGGACGGAAAAAGGAAATTACCCTGTAACTGGACAGCTGGTAACTTGCACATGGCAAGGTATCGCGAAAGGAAGAGTACTCGAGGTGCGGTGAAAGCGAGTAAGGTGAGCGACATGCAAAGGATGTTGACGATGAGAAATGAGGGAGACCCCAAGTATCGTTCCGAATAATATAACGAGTTGGTATCTTAAGTGAAGAGGATCGTTAAAGAGGATTAAAAGGGTTATGTATTCAGGCCTAGTCGCTGTTTAGTGACAGATCGTTTGCCATCATCTGGCGATAGAGACCCACTCCGGAATCTTCAGAAGGGGCAGGTGAAGCGAGGACCTTATTGGAAGGGGTCGTCGTCAAACGAGTGGCGGCACTGTTTTGCGAGGTATTACGGGACCGTTTCGTCGATTGGACGGAGGTCGTTGGAGTGCGCGTACTTCCATCCCAGGCTGGTCGAGTAATAGTAACCTTGACAGAGTGCCCCTCATCTGATGTGGGTGGGCGGCGACCTGTCGGTGTAACAACGTTTCGACGGCTGGATGGGCGGCCCCCCGTTGAGGAGTCGGCAGAAACAAGGCGATTACCGAATTTAGCATGCGCTGAAGACTCCCTAGAGTAGCCTGTAGGTACGGCTGGTCCATTGCGTCTCGTGCCAGGCCCTCCTGTAACTGGTCGATGTTTGGCCATGGGCTTCTGCAGAGTGACCTTATCTGCACCCCAATACGAGAAACTCATCTTGCTCTTGCGATCCGAGTCATCGGAATCGCCCCCGCCATCCTCGTCATCGTCGGGCATGGGTACAATTCTGGGTTGGATAGAAGAATGTACTTGGGCCCTCGAACGAGCCACGCTATTCGTGCTTGACTAAATAGTCTTTCCATGCAAAAGTGAGATCCAACTTACTCTTCTTTTGACACGACGCCTTCACGGGGTTGAATGACATTACCGATATCCCAGTTCTCGATCTAGGTAAAACACCCATCAGCTTATCTTCGGTCAAGAAATGGATGCAAACCCGCCTTGATGAACTTGTACAAATTCCGTGGCCGTGCAGTCGAGTTTCGACGACCAGTAGTTGCGTATTTAGCTTTGCCTTGGGTCTCAGGTAGAGAGTTTGCCCTTGAAGCATGGGCACTTCCCAGCGGAAGAGAAGTTGTACCGGTGCGTTGACAACGTAATACTACGTCGCTGAAGACGACTAGCCACATGTCTTTTTTGCCACCAACGCCCCCTCCGTTGCTCTGGAGTACATCACTTAAACGCTTGAAGGAGGTCTTCCCTCTGACAGCTCTCGTGGTACCGGCTTGTGGTGGGGGAGACGAAGGCTTCGAAGTATCGCTCGAATCTCTGAGAGCCAACATTCGTTCCTCCACCAGAACACGAGATGGCTTTGGAGCGGCAAGTTGTTTCACTTTGTCCAATCCCTCAATCCGTGCGAGGATGTCGCGCGTCTTGTCACGTTCTTCTTTTAGAATCTTTTCATCCTCAATGCTACGGACAATGTTCTCGACCTCTGCGACCATTTGGAGGGTGCTCTCATATTCGAAAGTGGACGGGTCGGTATGGAAAAGGAGGTTTTGAAACATCAGTGGGTACTTGAGCAGCCGTTGGAATGGCTTCGATAATGAGATGGACAGCCCAGTTTCCCCACGATCCTGGGCATCTATTTCGAGTTTGCGCAAAAAAGCGCAGACTTTGAGCCATTCGTCCGCGTCCTTGTTCTTTGGGCGTTTAGTTGAGTTGCTCGTTGAAATTGCATCGTTAGCTTGTTCGAGGGCGCGTTCTAAATGTAAAACATAGTTCGCATAGCCTCGGAGTATGTGTGACTGGATCAAGTTAGAAGGTATTGGTCTGTGCGTCGAGAAAAGAGGATAAGCTTACGTTTGCTACAAAAACATCCGCCAGAGAACGGACAAGAGGGTACTGCTCATCATATCTTTTCCTAAGTCCCTCGTTGAGCTTGATATGGCCCGCCAGAATACTATCTTCGATGACTTCGAGGCACTGCCGCAAATCGTCGGGTAATTGATGTGGAGCCACACCGCCATTCATGATCAGGTCAGCCTTGGTCAAGCTTTTCTTGGGCTTTCGTAGAACAAGCCCTCGCGCACTCGGATTGGTAGACATGGACTTTCGATCTCGATCTCGATCCTTTTCTGCTGGTCCAACAAATGACTGGCGACCTAAAGATTGTGTGGACGCCACGTTGGGGTTTAGACGGGGAGGCGGTGGGAGAGACTGATGAGAGCGGGAAGGGAAGGGTACAGAGGTAGTTTTACCCAACCGAGATGAGCCATAGGGGGAACGGGGATGGCTGTGCTTCGATGCCAGTCCACCCCTACGAGACTCAGTTAAGCCCTTGCCCAGTCTGTCGTTGTCGTCTTCAAAATCTGAATTAAGAGATTCTGTGTCCATGTTTGGGGCATCCTTGTCGTCCCTTCGAGACGCATAGTCCATATGGATGGGTGTGTCAGACCGGAATCCGGTTGGAGAGAGGAAACGCGAGGCAATTGGCAAGTGCTCAAGGGACTCTACCGGGGTGTCGAGTCGTGACATATCATCATACTCCATCATAGTGGGTGATGCTATTGGAGAGGTCGCATAAGGGTGAAGCAAGGGCACAATGAAAGTTTCCTTCATCTTGAGGAGTTCGGCGACATATCTGTAAGACCGCTGAGTAACTTTGGACAGAAGAGGGGAGGAGATCTACTTACCTCTCTTCACTGGCAACGATCTCCCATAGCACTTCTTGTCGGGTCCGTTCGCGGGGTCCGAGATGAATTACCAGATCTTCTTCCGCACCTTCACTCCAAGAAGCGGGAGGAATGACGCTGCCAGTAGACTTTTGAGAGAAGGGAGTACCGGAACGAAGAGACTGGTGAAATGAAGCGGCATCACTGAAACTAGGCTTTGCGGTATAGGGAGGGGCAGCGGAGCGTGTTGTAGTAGCCTTTATGGACTGTGCGATAGTTTTACTGGAGCCGACATCGGTGCGAGAAGCAGATGCAGCAGTGGATGTGGAACCACGAGGGTCCCTGGGATGAATTGGGGGTAAACGTGCCACGGTACTCTTGTTCGTGGTGGACGCGTCGTCTGGAAGAGGACAGTCTGTGCCGAGGGTGGAAGGGGTTGGGGGAGGAGAGAGAAAAGCAACTTTCTTTGGGACGTCATTGGGGCCGTTGGTCGTGCTGATGCTTCCGTTCCCGGTCTTGCGGGAACTTCGTCCAGCGGAGTCTTGATCAGCACGAGGGGACGCTACGCGGGTGACGATAGCTGTGTCGATGGTGTCCTCCTCTGCGACATCAGAGAGAGGACCCTTGGATTGGGACACGGAGATAGGGCTGTAGTCTAGTGGTGATGTAAGAGAGGCGTCAAGGAGAGGAAGGGGACGGGAGGAAAGTTCAGGGAGAGGTTTGAAAGACGCGATCGAGTTGGGTGTGCCGATAGATGGCTGGGACTGTTCGAGAGGCGGTGGGGGCCATTCAGGGAGCGGGGGTAGCTGGGGGAGTTTTTCCTTTTGGTAGGAGGAGGATGTCGCAGCTAACAAGTCGGCTGGATCCTTGGTATCCTTTGCTTTGTCCTTGGAAAGACCTCTGTTGAATCGATTGAAAAGGGCCTTCATAACGCGATGAGAAGAAAGGAACGAAGATAAGTGAGAAGAGGATGGCTGAGACAGCAGAAAAGCGGGGCCAGGGAATCAGAGACGAGACGAGAGAAATGAATGTTCACCTCGCCTCGAGGCCGACACACGCCACTGTAACCGCTCCCGCTCCCGCTCACCGTACAAAACGGCTACCTTTCTACTCACGCAAAGGGTCCATCACCCGCTCTTCTCGAGCTTGGTAGCGGCATAGGTCTCTCGGCGTCCGTCTTCTTGAGTGTTCAGCTTGGCCATGCACTCAGCCCATACCATCTCTTCCGTGCTTTGCACTCGGCGATCCTATCATTCCAACTGGTGTTACTGATACTACTTTGCAACCTCCATTCGACCTCATAATATCTTCGGACACCATTTATGCCCCTCAACTTGTTCAGCCGCTGCACCATACCCTTCACGCTGCTGTCACTGCTTCTGGGTCCCCACACGTATACTTGTGTATTGAAAGGCGTGATCCTGCCCTGGCCGACTCGTGCCATTTCTGAGGCCAAAGGTGTTTGGGATTTTACCGCCACCCGTGTCCTTCACAGGAAGGTATCCAAGTGATGGAGAAGGGAGGGTTGAATTGGAATAGAGAAGACTGGGATGGTGTGGAAATATGGAAGCTGAAGCTTAGAAATGTCTAGTATGTACCGGACGACTACTGCCTCTCAATATGAACACGCGCACTGTCTGCGCTGTCAATGAAAGACCGTGATGAAGCCGAAGCTGGAATTTGCTTGAAGGGATCCATACGCATACGCATACGCATACACTCTCCTTGGACACCATCACGGTTGCTTAGGAAGGGGTCAACTCTCACCACAAGCGTTGGTTGATGTCATGTCTGGGACGACGGCCCACAAATTCTGTCTAATGTATTTCATGAGATGAGGATGAGACGCATGAGCGCGTGACCCACGAGTCGTTTACGTAATACTGTCTCCACTTGCGATCTTCAATTGAAGTGATTCATGTTGAAGGCACAACGTCGACGTCGTTTGAAGTATAACTCCAGGTAAGACCCGCCACAATGGCGCCAGGAGCTGAACCGCTATCCATCGAATCTTTGCTGCAGAAGCAGAAAGAAGAACGAGAGGCTGCAGCTAGAGTGAGTACCTGGGTCGTCCTGATTCCCCTTAGCCATCTCATAGTCCATCTCCAGCCCAAGTTCTTGTCAAAGGAGGAACGCGCAAAGATTGCTATTGCTAAGCGAGCGCAGGAGATACAAGAAGAGAAGAGAAAGGAAGAGGAGAATCGGCAGAACAGGGAACGACTCGAGCTTGAGGCAGAAATTATTCGGAGACAAGAAAGAGAGAGCAAGTATGCAACGAATAACACCTCAAGACGTCTGTAATTCTCCCCGATCTCATAGGTTATCGTTGATCTGTCTTGTAACAGACGAAGAGCACCACGACCGGCGCGATCGCGACCGGGGTCGTGGGACAGGCCGTCGCGACTACCGTGACAGACGTGCAAACGACGAGAGACGTTCAGGATATGCTAATGTCCCAACTGAACCCCGTGCGGAGCGTGCCAAAGCCGCCACTAGTTCTTCTGCACCCTCGCCGGGCGGTCTTCCGTCCGTCTCAGCATCCAACTCGCCAACCCCCGGGCCGTCCGACACCGCTGTCACCCCTGCGATGACAGAAGAAGATCTCGCGGCATTGCGCTCGCGGTATCTCGGTGTCGACAAAAAGAAGCGCAAAATCCGCAAGATGAATGACCGCAAGTTCGTCTTTGACTGGGACGAACAAGAGGACACGTTTGCTGCTGACCCGTCTGCTAACATTGGAGTTCAGCGGCAGGGTGCGCAAGTCATGTTCGGGCGCGGGCACATCGCTGGCATGGACGATGGCGGGGGAAGCAGGACGGGCAGCAAGTCAGATACCCAACTTGCTGACGCGATGGAGCGGCGAAAGGCCGCAAAGCATGGGTATGATGATCGTCATTGGACCGAGAAAGGTCTAGACGAAATGAAGGAGCGTGACTGGCGCATTTTCCGTGAGGACTTTAGTATCGCCGCGCGAGGTCTGTTCAATTTTCCCTTCGCTTCCCCTCTCTATCGCCCGCTGACCTGGACACAGGGGGCAATATACCGCATCCATTACGTGCATGGGGAGAATCCGCCATTCCAAAACAGATTCTTGCTGTTATCGACCAAATTGGCTATAAGGAACCTTCCCCTATCCAGCGTCAGGCCATCCCTATTGGGCTGCAGAACCGAGACATCATCGGTATTGCAGAAACAGGTGCGCCGCTCTTATCTCCGCATGCAAGCGGGAGACCGGGTGCCGACCTGATCACTACAGGTTCCGGAAAGACTGCGGCCTTTGTTATTCCTATGCTTACTTTTATTTCGAATATGCCTCCGTTCACCGAGGAGAATAGGCATCTGGGACCCTTTGGATTGGTCTTGGCCCCCACGCGTGAACTGGCGCAGCAGATTGAATCCGAGGCTCGAAAATTTGCTACACCACTTGGCTTCCGTTGTGTGTCTATCGTCGGAGGGGTATCTCACACATTCTTTCTTATGTTGTATTGTGGCTAATGTGACTCTAGAGAGCCGTGGAAGAGCAACAATTTAATCTTCGCGAGGGCGCCGAAATTATCATTGCCACTCCCGGTCGTCTGAAGGATGTCCTTGAGCGGCACGTCCTCGTGCTGTCTCAATGCCGCTATGTCGTCATGGATGAAGCTGACCGTATGGTCCATTTGGGTTTTGAGGCTGACCTCACTTACATCTTGGATCAACTACCCTCCGAAACAATGGAAGGAGAGGACCCAAGCGAGCAGATGGATGTCGACGGCGAGACTGTGGTGAAAAAAGGTCGCACACGAGTAACAACACTCTTCTCCGCGACTATGCCGCCCCCAGTCGAGAGACTGGCGAGGAAGTACCTGAAGCGCCCGGCAATCATTACCATTGGTGAGGCAGGCAGAGCCGTCGATACGGTTGAACAGCGTGTCGATTTTATCACCGGGGAAGAGAAAAAGAAGTGCGTTGTTCAGTTGTCGGTTGACGGAAGTCCAGTAGCCCAAGTCTCTTTCTCTTCTCAGACAGCGTCTTCTCGAAATTCTCAACAGCGGACAGTATCAAGCTCCAATCATCGTTTTTGTCAATCAGAAAAAGACCGCGGATATGGTGGCAAAGGATCTCACTCGTGCTGGAGTGCGTCTGGAACTTCTTGATGATCGTTGTGATATGCTCTGACAACATGCTTTTCTGTAGTGGAGTGCTGCAACGTTACACTCTGGCAAGAACCAGGAACAACGAGAAGCTTCATTACAGTCATTGCGCTCTGGTGCGGCCGATGTTTTGGTTGCGACTGACCTCGCTGGGCGTGGTATCGACGTCCAAGACGTTTCACTTGTCATAAACTTCCAGATGGCCAACACGATCGAGGCTTATGTGCATCGAATAGGTTTGACATAGCTCTTGACTCCCGCTTCTACTATGACTCAGCTTCAACCCGCAGGTCGTACCGGACGTGCTGGTAAACAGGGAACAGCAATCACATTCTTGACCAATGATGATGACGAAGTGATGTGCGTTGTTTCATTGTTTCATCGCCTCCGTGAAGTGGAGCTAACTTTTCTCGTACTTGCAGGTATGACCTAAAGCAAGGTGAGCTGATCTCCATTTGCCTCGGTGACTTGGCACGCGCTAATGCATTCACGCTCAGAAATCTCGAAGAGCCCAGTGTCAAAAGTGCCTATGGAGCTTGCACGACACGAGGCCGCGCAGCATAAGGTGTCCCGGGAGATGAAACGCAAGCGAGACGCCGAGGACCAAGGATAGGTGAAAACGAGCGGAACCGGAGTCCGGACGCACCGTGGTTCGGGTCTCTTACCGCACCACCTACATCCACTACTCGCTGCGAGCAGTGTTTCATCCGAGGTATATATTTGTTCTGAGACCTCATTCCTGTCGTCCATCCTGTTATGTGTCTGCATTGTGTCTAGGCGCCTTGCTGAGTACCTCTATTCCGCAATAGTCCCGATCTGTAACGGGCGCAAGCCCGTCATACATTTCATTTCATTCCACATGCTTATGTGTGCGCAGTCGGTCTGTTCTGTTCTCGACCCTTGCTGTCCCTGTCCCTTGTGGTTTCACAATTCCCAAGAAGTCATCGACTCGGATTGAAAACCGATAACCCACCGTTCATGAACGTGGATGGTAAGGGTGTTAGGACAAGCCAAGTGAGATGGCGACTATATTACCCGTACATTACATTAATGTAGCTGCGCCACACCGAAAGTGTATACTGTATGCCGACTCGGACAACACTGTATATGTGCCGCCCATAGAGAGGATGGAGAACGTTCTTCCATCAGTCGTCATTCCCGCCGGCAGCCAAGCTCGAGAACGACGGCCCAATACCCCGTCCGGAGGTAATGAGGCTTGGCCCGCCAAACCTGATCCTTGACCTCGTGGATGGCCGTGAGACGAACGAGCCGCGTGGTTCTCGTTCTCATTACTTGCTCGTTGACTCCCACGCGCACGCTGATATATTAACGCACAACACACGAGATTTCGAAAGTCAAAGCGTGGAAAACACAACGTCCAACGAATAATAGAAATTGCCGAAGGCCGAAAAGACGTGGAGAAAGCAGGCGGAACGGTCGGCCGACTGCGACTTGAATCGATATTGACGTTACAAACCTATATATTGTTATTGAAACGTTCAGATCTGATCCGAGTTACTCGGAGGTCCTTCCGAGCGCGAGGAGTTAACTTGTGCGTGGGGTTGCGGGGCCACCGCCAATTCCACAAGGAGCAAAACGAAGCGAAAATGCAAGTGGTGAGACGGTGCCGCCGTGTTATTTATGACATGATGTAGATATCCGTCATCTTCCAGGGTTTCGTCCGATCGCGCCTCGCTCTCTTCGGGACTCAACAGCTGATCATGCCGCTGCGGTGGATGGACTGATCAACCGAAACCCGACCGATCTGACCCTCTCGATTCCGTTGCTTCTTTGCTTTGCTTCCTGCGAAGGCTGTCCGAGTCGCACTCAGAGTGAATGATTGTCGTGAGCAAAATGCTTACAGGTGCTACACTCGGTACCATCTTTCTAAATCGTTTGCTTTGTTTTGGCCTGCTTGAGCTTATCTATCAGTAAGCTAGCATATACTGTGGGGGCTTCCCCCAAAGTCGGGGCGTATGACGCCCGATAAGTATACAGCCATCACCCATGGGAATCAAACGTTCGGCGGCGGGATTGGCGACAGCATCTGTTTTTCTAGATTCTGTTGTTCCATTTTGTGTCCGATTTTTTACACGCAGCTTCTGATTCCGCATCACGGTGCCCATCTATGGGATATCATCAACAAGGGCAAGGGCGGGGGTTCCGTGTCGGACCAACTCAGGCACTCGGTGGAGGCAAAGAAAGGGGTGCAAGGAGGCTGGATCGATGGATTGGATCTAGACAAGGTACGCCTCCCAGTCTGAGTGTCTATTGCTATTTGCTGGTCGATGTAGACGACGTGGAGGCCCGTAGCCTGCGTCCACGGTATGTTTGTCGATCAAGTCACCAGACGCTACGTGGTCCCGGCTATCGGGTTTGAGATCTATGAGTAACTTGTTCTGCCTCCCGAAGCCAGCTGCGACTCGGAGTTGGCTTGTTCACCCGCGGCAGTCATGCGCGGCTTATTCGCCGCACGGTGCTGGCTGCGGTACGACTCGACGACAGATTGCCAAGACAGAAAGCTACAAGTGATGTGCATCGTGTGCTCCGCGGGCACTGTCACCTCATCGTTGCTCTAAAAAAAATATGCTACTAGTGCGCCTTTTAGCGTGCTAAGTGCAACACGTTTTTGGTTCTCGTAACTGGTGGGACGTGAAGAAAAATACAAAAAAAAATTGATTACGGCGACAGCACCCCCAAAGATTTTATGCTGTTCAATGGGCACGTCTGATTAAGAGATGATATTTTATATGGCACGGGAATTACGAAGAAAATATGCACATGGATATCATATCATAGAAAGAGTGAAGAACCATACGGTTGAAACTGTTTTCGTTTATTATTAGACAAGCGTGAGGCCTAAGGTGCGGTCGAAGTCCTTTATTCACTAAGTTTCGGGCTACAAGATGTTAAGGAAACAAAGTGGGTGACCGCCACCAGATATAACGGCTTGAATCGCAAGGATTATGACTGGTCGCCAGTCGCCAACGCGGCGGGAGCTAAAAATAGGTGTGGCGCCAGCCAAGGCACTATCTTTCATATGGACGTCCCGAGGGTCACGCGGTCATAATCTTAGCCCTGGGCTGTTGAAATGAACGTGTAGGGCTTGAAACCTCGAGTCGAGCCAAGCCATCAATGGCATGCGAACGCACTGAAGATTGCCATCTGGGCGCTGATGCTAACACGCGCAAAAAAAAGGCCAGGAAATCTGGGCGAGTTTTACCTTGTGATTGTTCGTTCACTTGGGTTCGCCGCCGTGCCAAGTGCCGCCATGCCGAAGAGCTGAAGGTGCCGGCGTGCCGGCAAGGAAGGGAGATCAAGGGAGATCTGGGGGAGATTAGATGGGCGCCGCGCAGCCGCAGCTAATCAAATTACAAGCTGGGCGAGAAGAAGGAGGACTACCTATACTGTATAAGCGGGGCTGCACAATTTAAATGCGTCATGTCCTGAGATTTGATCCTGTGCTGTTGGAGATAAGTCATATCCAAAGATAGCGGGTATCGATGACAGGCGTATATGTCCACGACAGATGGCAGGCGGTACCATTGCTACAACCAAAAAACTCGTCAGCGAGTTGTTAGACGACCCAGAGAAGATGGTGAGTTGGGGAAGCTAAGGCAACCGTCAACAAGGGCGGTGTCGTTGTAAGTAGAAACGGGTTGAATTCTCGATTTAGGCGCTCGGTTAAGAAGCTTAACTGGGAACGTGGGGAGAGACGCCGTGTTACATAAACGTCGCGTGGGGTAGGGTACAGGTGGGTATTATGGCAGACATCGGGGAGATAAAGGACGGACGAAGAAAAATAGAGGGATAAGCAGAATTGCACCGGAATAAAGGGAGGGAGAGCCGGAGTGGAGGAACGTAAGAGGGATTAGATGATTGGGGAGAGGACACGTGATAAGATATTTCAACCTCGAGCAAACCCTTGCAGGGGAGAGCGGGGTACCGGTTGATGAGTCGCCGAAGGATGAGATGAAGATGAGAAAGAAAAAAGAGAAAGAGGATTACTACAACACTTAGCCAAGGCCGGAGGATGCAGGGAAACTGTTGAACTGGGCCTTGGCCTCCCTTGGCGCGGCGATGAGGCGATGAGGACGAGGATGGTCAGCCTAAAATGGGGAATGGGGTCCTAGTCCAGCCCGAGATCATATTACAGTCCCTCCGCTCCCTCGCTCTCCCTCTCGCTCTCCTTCCATCGCTACCTTATCCCTCTCAGTCGTCACTATTCCTTCCTCTTCTTATCCAGGGGCAATGTTGTCTGCTCACCCTCAATCCCTCGACATGCATCCATTTCCCTCCTCATCTTCCCCTTCCCCTCGTCATTCCCCAACAACATCTTTGGCCGCCTCTCCGGCTATCCACTTCCATCCACCATCGGATGGCAAATCTCCCACCCCTACGCCAGAAAGACCACATCAATCCCCTTCCACAATTGCCATAAACTTGGAGCAGGTATCTTACTTTCCTGACCACTGCCTGCCATAAACTGCCACAACGGACAATACTGACCCCTCTGTCCAGGCTCCTGCAATACCTCCCTCTGGGAGTTCCGCTCTTTTAAAACCCAGAGACAGTGCTCAGCTGGGTTCTTCGCCCACGACAGAACACCGTACCATGGTCTCCAAGTTTGGCTTCATCCCTCGCCATCGCTCCGTCAGTTTCCTGTCCAACGCGGCTGTCGGGCCGAACACGCCCGCCTCGGCCTCGCAACCTTCCACCCCAGACGGATCCCATGCCTCAGAGCAGCACCGGCTGCCTGCCCCTGCAATCAAGACTCCCAAGCATTCCTCTGGCCCCCTTCACGATCTCAAGCGTTTCTTAAACAATCATATAGGTCATCATCACCAGGCCTCTCAACACACCGCTCCCTCGGCCACACAGGGTCCAGTGGAAATCACCATAGACACCCCTACAGAGACACAAGACTCTTCAGTTGACCCTCCTCATTGTCCCGACTCGGAATCTCACACTTCGTTGGAAGGCGCAAATACACCATCTACACGTCCATCTACACAATCCTCTACTGGACCTCCCAGTCCTCCTGGTTCAAATCATACGTCAGATTCAAATGCCCACGCTCATATTTCAGAAGGGAAGGCTCACAAAGAACACAAATTTTCTGCGTTCATGCGAAGAGATAAGCTGCATGCCAAGGAGGACAAAGTAGTTAAGGCTGCCAAGGACCGACGATCTCCATCACCCTCTCACACCCCTCACTCCGGTGGCCCACAGTCGCAGTCGACCACGACCGATTCACATCCTTCGCATCATTCAGTGTCTTCACGCCTTTCTGGTTGTATTACACCCTCTCGCCCACATCCTATCAAATCCCTCTCCGAAGCTACTCAAGCCCATCTTTCCAAGAAGTACGGCAAGTGGGGTCGTGTCTTGGGTTCTGGCGCCGGCGGTACTGTACGCCTCATCAAGGCTAGCAGCAAGAACGGTGGCCATATATATGCCGTGAAAGAGTTTAGGCCGAGGCGCACCGGTGAGACTGAGAAGGAGTACCAGAAGAAAGTCACCGCAGAGTTTTGCGTCGGTTCTACGCTGAAACACCCCAATATTATTGAAACCGTCGATATAGTCTGTGACCATGGTCACTACTACGAGGTAAGCCTGTTTATCAACCTCGAATGCACTTTATCTCAGTCTCCCTCTCCATTTCAGGTCATGGAGTATGCGCCCTACGATCTCTTTAGTGTCGTCATGTCCGGCAAAATGTGTCGCCCTGAGATTTATTGCGTGTTTAGACAAATCTGCGATGGCGTCGAATATCTGCACGAAATGGGACTTGCCCACCGTGATTTGAAACTCGACAATTGCGTCATGACCACGAATAACATTGTTAAGCTCATCGACTTTGGCACTGCCACTGTTTTCCACTATCCTGGCAAGGCTCAGCAGAAGGCGACCGGCATAGTCGGTTCTGACCCTTATCTAGCTCCAGAAGTCATCACCCAGGCTAACTATGACCCGCGCAAGACCGATGTCTGGAGTGTTGCCATCATTTTCATGTGTATGATCCTCCGTCGTTTCCCGTGGAAGATACCGGACTCCAAAACGGACCCGAGTTTCCGTGCCTTCGTCAGCTCACACCCGGAGTTGTCTCAAAGACCGCCACCCCGAGTCTCTCCACCATCTGCGACGTCTCCTGGTGTCGATTGCTCTGGCGAAACGCGGCCACCAATATCACCCAAGTCCGCAACTGCTTCCGACGATCCACGCAACTCTAGCTCGCTGGATGGCTCCAGCACTCCGTCCCAAGGCAGCCAGGGCAGCAGCAGCACTGTGTTCAGCGCGTTCGAGAGAAGCTATCCGGACAGCCTGAACACTGATTGTACCCTCTGTACTCATGCATCCGACGACTCTGGGTCTTCTGACGGTGTCACTCGTGAAGTCCCGTTAGTTCAGCTTCTTCAGGCGGGATCCGGAGGTCCTTGCTCGATCTCGGCAGCTACCCTTCCCCTTCCCCATGATCTCATGCTCAATGAGGAGAGACCTGCACACCTTGATCCATCAGTGCAAATGCTCGCGCGCCCAGGCGCGTCCACCGAGTCGCTTCCATCATCGCCAGGGCTCAGTCCAACTTATCAAGGCATCCGCACTCCCATTATTACTGCCTACGAGTCAGAGTCATCCGCTGTGATTGACTCTATACCAGACGACGAATCAATACCGAAGCTGAAGCCACCAACAACCACCTCGACGCGCACTCGTGCATCTATCATTCATGACACACTATCCCCGGTCGCCTTGGAACGGCCAGAAGTTGATAGTGCGACCAACAAGGAGCCCGAACATCTCACATCTGAAGGCTCAAGTGATACACAAGATGTCTCAACTCCTACCCCACCGAAAAGCGTACCCACTTTTCGTCCACGCGCGAACAGCACGGCTTCAGTTGCGACCCATAATGGTTGCATGGGCAGTGCGGAATCTATATTCCTCCTCCTCCCTCGCGAGACGCGGCCGGCCATTCGTCGCATGTTGTTCATTGAGCCCGAAGCGCGCTGCACCCTCACGGACCTTCTCAAGGGCCGTGGCAAGACCTCCGGCATTTTATGCGGATGCCATCGTCACGACGGCAACTCTGCATCTCACGGAATTGATACGCTGCCTGGTGTATGTCAGGACCACGATCTGAGTGCGGACGAGGAGGACGACGGTGATGCGTGGCTTAAAGGCATCGTGACATGCTCAACTCGAGACGTAAAGCCTAATCACACACATATCAAAGTAACAGTAGAAGAGAAGGCAAACAAGCGACGATTTTTTTAATACGCAGACCACACGACGCATCGCACTCCTTACAGCGCACATATATATACTTTATATCCATTACATTTCTTTCACATTTCTCTAGCTTTCACTTACTTTCCCGATGCCCACCATACTCATATTTTTCCCCCCGTATGGCGTGTGTCATTACCATTGTTCACTCACATGTTTTTTTTTTTCTCACCTTTCTGCCGTATTAGGCGCACCGGCCCTGACCATAGATCGAAAAGTGCTGCTTTATTATTCTGAATTTGCTGCGCCCCTGGATGTGTGCTTCCGCGTTCTGCCTCTTGGACTAATTGTCTGCCCTGCCTTTATCTATTTATCGATACTCCTAGATTCAACTCGTTTATTGAACTCCTTTTTGTAATCGAAATTCAACCGCAGTCACATGGACAGGAAACTTTTTGTCTGACATCTGGCCATGAGTTGGGGTGTTCTTTTGGTTCCTATCAACGTTCCTATGACAACCAAGAACGTTATCATGCGCAGACAGCAAAAGGTGAACCAAATCTCCAAACAGCGCATCGAAGGGGATACAGTAAGCACGGGGACCCGGTTTACAGCTCGTCTCGTCTCGGGTGTGCGTTCGCTCTCACGCGGCGGCCCTTGGCAGCGCCATTGACAGTCTGGTCGCCGACCCCACCCCTCTGCCTTCTCTCTTCCTCGTCACGATTCGCTTCCATCTCAACCTCGACCTCCACATCCTCATCACGAACGTCAAAGCCAGCCGCACGCAACGCGTCCTCGAACATGTCGGAATCCATCAACCGAGAGAGGTCCTCTACGTGTTGCTCGAAGTGCCCCTCATCGTCCACGGGAATCTCGCTGATAAACTCGATCGTCATCTCGCCATCGCCGACGTCCTCGACGACAACGCGTGGCGTGGTGCCTGCGCCTGCGCCTGCGCCGTTGCCTGGGGGATTGCTCGCCCTCTGGAGGATCGCCTCGAGCGCGCGACGCAATAGATCGTGGTGACCTAACGCACCCGCATTACCCATCGCGGTGGACTCATTATCGCTGTCGCCATCGGTTTCACCAGGAGCACCGAACGTGGCTTCTGCAGCGTCGAGAGGAGGCGGGGGATTGGTAGCGGAAGTTCGGCGCTGACGGAAGGGATGATCGGACTCTGGCAGTGAACTGTCCGCATTGGCGAGCGCGGTGGAGTCCACAACCTCCCGACAGCGGATTAGGGTCTCGTCGCGCTGATCGACGCGTGATTTAAAACCAGGTTCGCTACAGAGGCGCGGTGTGTTGATCACGAGAATGTAGTGACACGTCTTTGTCTCTTTGACAAACATAATGCTGTCTGTCATCGTCATAGAGCAATGGAACTATGACGGCCGAGCAGGACGAAGGGTTCGCATGCGTGAGTTGAGGTATACCTTTCGATCGCAAAGAACGGAAGGGCTTGGCACGAACCTGGACCTCAATCTCGCGTCGTTTGCCAGTCTTGTCGCAAAGGGTACCATCGCCCCATCGCTGAACGAGGTATCGCGAACCGGCACCTCGGGCGAGTTCGAGATTTGCTGCCACCTCACCGTGATCCGCCCTACTGAGGTCAGAACCGGGACCAGACTCCGGCGCTCGACCGAGATCATAGGCTTCCCACTAAGAGAAGCGGACATGAAGTGGATGGAACGGGTGAAAAGGAAGCACTCACGTCAGGATCCTCCTCGATTTCATAAATTTTTCCTGGGATTTTGGTAGGTAAGGACGTAACCTCGCTCTATCTTTCCGAGAAGCACACCTGGGACCATTTGGCGTGGATGAATCATTTCTCGGAACTGGCGAACATGGGAATTGTGGCAGTACGCATAAGTGAACCATCCTTGACGGTGCTGAGAGAACGGTGAGTCATCCGATCAGGGTAGAGTGTGCATGTCACATACGTATAGACAAGTGCCATCTAGCGGTTGTAGAAGGGACCAGCTGTGGGACGCGGTGACTTCTGTGACAGTTTCTTCAAGAGGTGGGGGGGCCTGCTTGATCGGAGGCGGTGTGAAACAAAGATATGTACCACGAGGGCCCATTTTCATGAGCTCAATGGTGTATTCTGTGATGGACTTGATGGCCGCCTGGTTTGGCCGCATATAGGTCAGTTGGTGAGGGAGGGAAGATGGACTCAAGAGAGCATACAGTTGCGCCGTCTCCCGCATCGATATGCTTGAACGGGGATGGATCCTGCCAGGGGGTGGGGTGACCGAGAAACTCGGCCTCGCCTCCGCGCAGACCCTCGCGAAGCCAGCGCTCGGCGGTTTCGTTCAAAAGGGGCAGACCGTTGAGAAAGGTGACCCTGTACTTGGGGAAAGCATACGGATCGTCCGGAAGAGAGTGAAGGAGGCGAGCTAGAGCGAGCGGGGAGAGAAGGGAGAGGAAGAGACAAGAGGGAGACCAGAGGAGGAGCATCGCGGTCGCGGTCGCTGGGACGGAGGAGGAGGAGCCACGTGGCAAGGTCCGGGTCCCTGGACTTTGTGGCGCGGGTGTTGGAGATTAGATTCCCGACCGTAGAACTCCGGGAGTGGCCGTTTGGTCTCCGCGACGATTGGCCGGATGGAGGGTAAAGCACATGTACACATGGCGGGGGCGGTCGGGGTCGGGACGGTCGGGGGTTGACCGACGATGGTATGGGTCGATGGGGATATTGCGGCACACCACACCCACACACCCACACGGGGAGTGATGGGTGAAACGGCATTTTCCATTGATCCAATTAAATTAATTACGTATTCCACGGTTCCAGGGCCCTCCGCCAGCCCGACACAGAACGCTCTCTCAAGAACATTATCTAAAGCAATAAAAATGCACGCGAAGAGAACTCTATTCAATTATGGCAAAATAATCGTTATAACCCGTCCCCTCCCTTCAATAATCCCACTACCTACCCTCTTTTCCCAACCATCATGTCTGACTCTCCAGCTGATGAGACCTTTGACGATTCCAAACATCCCGACGAGCTCGATGAGGGTGCTCAGCAGGCGGGGAACTCAGACACTGGTTCGTCCCTCTTTCTTTAACCTACCATTCATCGATAACGCGCGTCCTGTCCCGTTCCGCGTGCTAATGGCAATCTTGTTCTTCTTATAGGTCTGACAACAACACCGGCGAAGCGGGGTCGTGGTCGTCCCAAGGGCAGCAAAAACAAGAAGAGCGCTGCGGGCACAGCCGCCTCCACGTCCGAAGTTGTCCCAGCGGCTGGCGAGAAGAGGAAGAGGGGGAGACCTCCTAAAGTATGCTTAGAACCCGTCATTTCCGGTTTTCCCTTTCTCACCTCTCTCGTAATCAATCATGCAGCCCAAGAATTCCCAGGAGGAGTCTGCGGCAGGTGAACCACCCGCGAAGCGCAAGAGAGGAAGACCACCAAAATCTTCCAAACCTGTCCCTCCCCACGACGATGTCCCAGAGGGTGCCACCTCAGACTCCCCATCCAAGCGAAAGCGGGGCAGGCCCCCGAAGAACGCCGCCTGAAATAAATATATTTTTGATTGGATGCACTGTATACGTTTATGGAACGTCCTCCGCCGCGTTGATGGCGACGATGCTTGCGCCCACGACCCTCCCAGAACAATACCCATTCTTGTCGCTGTTCCCTTGTTCTCGGACTCTTTATTGTTGCAACCTGTCTGTTATCTATTTCCTCGCACCTCTCCACTTGTACTGCCCTTTTCCCGTAGCATTAGGTTCCTGGTGGACACGGTGTTTTCATAGCTGATCCTTGTATGATTGAATGCCAAGGCCGAGAATGTTTCCTATGTACATGTGTGACGATATGATATGTTCCACACGACTTGACATGACGGGTCCGGTCCATTAATTGTCGCCCGCCAAGGGGGGAAAAAAAAATAAAAAGGATTCTCAATCGCCGCAGAAAACAAGCAGGTTTGTCCCACCATAACCGAGATTTCGACGTGGCCATATTCCCGGGAACAAGTACAATGAGGTTCAAGACCCCTATCTCTGTTAATGATTACTGTACACACAACTGACATGCTTCTACGAATGACTGCGGGTTCGGTGAAATAACGCCATCCATGCCATGCCCGCACTCGCAATGCCTAGCGCCACCGATCCAGCGATTCCTACGTTGCTCATCACACGAGACTGTTCAGCTGCTTTACGTCTTGCAGTCGAATAGCTGATGTCCGGTCGAAAAGTCACCATCGTGTACAGTGGGAGCCATCCGTGAGGTGTCTCCGAAGGGAAGGTCGCACCCGCAGGAAAGGCGCCTAAACTAGCCAATGTGACAGGCGTGCGACAAGTCAGTGAGAACAAGAGGTTGTCCACCATCCTTCTCAACCTGTGGACCGGTGTCGTGACGGAGTGTCGCATCTCCACGCTAAAGTATGAGTATTTTCGGTATCGCCATTGAAACGAGGTCAGCGACGGGGTAACTGCTCACTAATTATCCATCGCCAGGTCATTGATCGCGATGAGGTCCTCGTGCCTCGACTCAGAATACCGGGAAAGGGCTCCGGCAAGTCGAAGATCAAATGCGTCCGGATCACGAACCGTCGTTGGATCAACTCCTCCTTCGTGAAGTAATGCTGTGAGGATGCGCACATCCTCAAGGCCGCAATTTAGGCCTTGACCATAGAAAGGAACCATCGAGTGCGCTGCATCCCCGAGGATGATTGCGCGATCCCTGTAATGGTATGGGTTTGCCTGATGAGAGAAAAAAATTTATTCCAAAAGCGTGGATGAGAACGAGAGTGCCATACTTTGATAGAAATTAGAGGGTTCCGCGGGTTCTGCTGGAAAGAATTTAATATTCCCTCTGTCCCTATGAGTTCCAAAGCATCGGGAAAATGTGTCCTAAACCATGAAAGAATTTGGTCGTCTTGGGATAACTTCTCGAACTCAGTCGTTGGAGCGAATAATGTGCAGGTAAATGATTTGTCCTGTATGTGACATTTTTACACGTCGCAGATAAGGCCCGGTCATGTTGAGGTAGATGACTGACTTTGTTGGGCAATGCAATGAGCATGAAAGAGTGCCTTGGCCAGATATGCAAATGATTCGGATCAAGGAGAAACGTAAAATTATTATGATTGTCTCGTCCAGCTGGTATTCTAAGTTCAATGTATTCATGAGGGATATATTCCTGCTGATAATTCATGCTACAAAGTAGACGTTTTAGGTCATAACACAACGCTCTCCAGAGGTGAGAGGTACACACCGGACGACCCTCATCAGCTGACGTCTGACGATAGAATAACTGCCATCGGCGCCGATACATAGATCAAAGCCTTTTTCGAATACCTTGCCTGTACTAGCATCCAGGGCCGATAACACGCGGCCGTCGAAGTCTATGGACACAACCTTGTGTTGGAAAAAGACGCCAATGGAGTTGGTATCTTGCGCTTCGTTGAGAAGTCCTTGATTCAGAAGGGCACGGTCAACGGAATTAATGCACTTTTCAAGAACAAGGAAATTCAGGGGTCAAGACAAACGCGGCACAAGGGCATGAACACGGGGACCATCGAGGAGTGGGAATACGGCGCACACCTGGCTATTCCTATCGTAGGCTTGGCTGTCCAAATTACGGTCGGAATCGTGGATCATTCGGCCACGCATGGGAATAACGTTGTCGAGGAAGCGAGAGGCCGCGGCGGAGTCAATTGCTTGCATGGCAGCTATTCCACGAGATGATATGGCGAGATTAATCGATCGCTGCTGGAGGGTTGCCTGCGAGGACGGCAAGCGCATATCTGGGGCGTACTTTGTGTAAATTGACAAGCCAGGAGGTGAAGGGACGGAATACCAGGGCGAGCTTCGTATATCTCAACTAACCAACCCATCTTTGCGAGGGAGATGGCGGCAAGACAGCCGACTGGACCGGCACCGACCACGACAACTTTTCTGGTCATATTGAGTGTCGGTCTGAGGGTGTCAGTGTCAGTGTTGGCGGGCAACGACATTGCTCGATGCTCGCGCTCGACCCCGGGAACAGTGATTAAGATCTCCTCGGCCCACACACGGACAATCCGGGCCGTAACGTCTCACGCCCTCCGCGTCTCTCCGGCTAGGTCTGCTGGCTATTCAAAATCAAAATCAAAATCTACCTAACCCCCGTTTCCAGAGACCACGTGCTGCAGTCACTGGGCCGTTCTCATTCTCACCCACCATGACGGCCCTTGATCTGATAACCGAGTACTTGAGCCCGCTAAATGACTGTAGATATTTATTTTCCCGAGCGTAGCCGTGATTTGCGATTTGCGATGAGCCGAAAGTCAGACAGGCGGTATCGACGTATGGAGACAGTCTCGAGTGATCTACAAGTAACAACCGGTCACTGTGACAGCTGGATGATTATTAGATTAGTTGGTTCTGGGGCTTTATGCGCGGTCTGCGGAAGCGGAATCACGGTTGGCGCTGAAGAAGGAAAGAGAAGGGAAGACAGGAGAGATACATCACCACATATTAGAGATTTAATGAACGGACGGCGCCAACCCAGACGAGACTAGACCCAGATGCCATTCACATCGTCGCGATATGCCGATGATTTTGATTTGATTTTGATTTGATGACTGACACAGGCCACACGACAGGCAGAGACTGACTTTACTGTAACCTCCACCGCGCGTACTTTCACCCGACTTAATCGCGCACAAATGCAATCTCCTTTTGATGCTCCTTTTCGCCACCGTTTCGTTATCCCCACTAATCACGACGTTGGCGCATTGCGTGTCAAAGGTCCGTAATTCCACAGATTCAATTTGCTTCCGCACCCCCCATTGAATTGTTGCCCTGCCCTGAACCCCGCAGGCGAAGAACCCTGCACTTATCTATGTGGTAATTCCTTGGGTCTTCTTCCGCAAGCTGCAGAAGCGCTCGTACAGGAGGAATTTCGTGTCTGGGGTTCCAGGAAAGCGCCCTAATCCCTGTCCGAATTCATTTTTCCAGGCATGTGCTGACTGCCTTTTTTGCACGTTCGCAGGGCCGTTCTTGGACATCACGATCATCCGCATGGGAGGGAGTGGATGAACATTACTGATCATGTCAACCCCCTTCTCGCTGAGCTCTTAGGTAGAGGATTTCCTCGCAGCGCTGATCCTTGGTCTAATGTACTTCCTTCGCCTTTTGGCGATAGGGGCCCGCGAGGCCGAGGTTGCCTGTATGGGAACCTTGACGGCCAATCTGCACCTTATGATGAATACGTTCTATAAGCCTACCCCTGAGCGGTACAAATTACTTTGCGAGGGCAAGGCTTTCCCATCTGACCAGGTAGCGCACTCCCCCGTTTTAATTACACTTATATTATTCTCCCGCTTTTTCTAACGCCGCATTTGTCAAAGTACGCATTTGCGTCCCAGGTGCAAATTCACGGGTTCGATCCTAAAGATGCCATCATCGAGATGTTCCCCCGTCAAGGGGAATTCTTTCTTCGAGAAGAGGATATTTTGGAAATAATAGAAAAACAGGGTTCTTCTATCGCCCTTGTCATTTTCAGCGGTGTGCAATACTACACTGGACAATGGTTCCCGATGCAATCGATCACAAAGGCAGCTAAGGCTCAGGTAGGTTTTATATATATTTTTCCTTCCCGTTCACGGCAGGGTCTCGCCGGGCGCCCCGAGAAACACCCAACTTTGAGAGATCTATGTTGAGAAAGGACATTCTTCTACAGATAATCCTACTACCCCTTCAACGCCTTTACGTTTTAGTTTTACTGATCGGTAACAACCGCAGGGGTGTATTTGTGGATGGGACCTCGCCCACGCGATCGGAAATGTTCCTTTGTCTCTTCACGATTGGGACGTCGACTGGGCAGTATGGTGCAGCTACAAATATCTAAATTCAGGTCCTGGGGGCATTGCTGGCTTGTATGTTCACGAGAGGTGGGATCAAGAAAAGCCAAGGTGCCGCAACTTCACACATTTTCTGACACATTTCACCGATCTCGCTGCCATTCCACACACCGTTTCTTTTACGACACTTTTAATCTGGCTATCTGACGCACCGTTCTGGTCCATATACTGACCTATCCAAATTAAAGATACGCGGGTTGGTGGGGTCATGACGCTGCCACACGCTTCCTGATGCCGTCAAATTTCTCCCCTATTCGAGGTGCGCAAGGATTGCAATTGTCAAACCCGTCTGTCCTTGATGTCGCCTCTCTACTCGGCTCTCTCCGAATTTTCAAGGAAGCTGGGATGATGGAATGTTTACGAGTGCGTTCCATCAAACTAACAACACATTTTGAGGGACTCCTAGCTCGGTCAGCTTATTTTGTCCCCCCACATGATGCCGCCATGAGAATACCCCTATGTGCCAGCTCGACGAACCCCATTCAACACCGTCGGCCCGCCTTCACTATTATTACGCCCTCCGCTGCCAACTCACGGGGTTCGCAGCTGTCCCTTTTATTCTTCTCCTCGGACACGGGCCTCATGATGAACGTTCTTAACGGGCTTCGACATTACGGTGTAATAGGGGATGAAAGGCACCCCGATGTCATCAGACTGACACCTACGGCCTTGTACAACACTGTCCAAGATTGCGAAAATGCGGCGGGGTATCTGGAAGAAGTTCTCAAGGTGCTCGACAAATAGAGCATGGCACGGCATCATTGGTTAGTGTCAGCACCTAATATATATCATCTTTTCCAATCGTTAGACACCAAAAATATGAATTCCCCGACAATCTGAATATATTTTTCCGAGCGAAAGATGACGCTGTGCTCGTCATTCAGATCCTCCCAATTCTTCAACACGTGACCCGCCCCAAGTCGTCGCAAGTGCTCATTCATGACCTGACTTTGACGCATGTCAACCAGGGTGTCCCCCTTGGAGTGAATGATGATCCAGGAAATATGATTTGCCCCCTCGCGAAGAGGCATCCTTGTGACCGAAAATCGATCGTAAGTTGGCAAATCGCCAAAAGTGTCGGCGATGAACCAATTGCGATAAGCAGGAAAGGACGACAGTAATGCATCGATGTCATAGATGCCTTCCGAAAAGATGACCCCCTGGACTGCCCGTAAGAGCGCCACGGGCGGCGCTAGGGACGGTTCTGACGAGTCGAGCAATATGCAGGCTAGCATGTGTGCGCTGCAGCTGTGGCCCATGAGGAACATTCTATTCGGGTCGTAGGGCAGGGAGGACCCGCATCCCTGGGGTCCAGACCAGGAAAGCAGGAATGTGAGCAGCTGGAGGATGTCCTGCGCGTGTGCAGGGTGCCGCAGCATGTTGTCGCTGTCACCGTCGCCCGGCGAATGAATGGTCAGCCGATAATTCGGCACAACAACCGGGTATGACGTGTATGCGGCAAGGCTGCGCGCGAGCGTGCTGTGATCGCTCTTGTCCTCACTACGTTTCCCACCACGTGCATGAGCTGGGCTGTATATGGATGTGGTGCGCAGCAACACAGAGACTTACGAACGCCAGGCGCCACCGTGGACAAAGCAGATGAGGGGCGGCGGTGGTGCTTGTGGGGCCGAACGAGATGGGACAAACAAGTCGAAGCGGTGTAGCGGCGCTGAGGAGTACGCTGTGTCTGTGACTGTGAAGATGGAGATGGACGGCATCGGACATTGGCACCATCCGACGGCACCTCTGACGTCATGTTAGACATTCCGGCCGCCGGCTGTATAAGACGGGGGCGAGTGTGGGTGCGGCATGAGTCCCAACAACAATCATGCCTTTCACCTGTTCTGATATCATCAAGGTCCGTTCTCTTTCTTCCTCTCACCGTTCTCCCATACACTAACACATACCTCCTTTCAGATCCTGTACGTTCTCTCTTTTCATCCTCTGGTTCTCTCCTTCTCTGAATATTTATTCTCTAGTTGTGCCATCTTTATCCCTCCCTTGGGAGTCTTTTTAGAGCGCGGGTGCACTGCTGATCTTGTGCGTCATTCCCTCTCAAATTTACCTTTCAGTTCTGATCCGTTACCTCGCCACAGTTGATCAACATCCTCCTCGTAAGTGCTCACTTTTTCGAAAGGCATTCCATCCCTGGTTCTGATTTCTCTTCCAAAACTTTTGTAGACGATCTTGGGTTATATGTATGCATTCATCTCTATCATTCCCTCGCCACTGACACGTGTTTCTTCCTCCCCCAGCCCTGGCATCATCCATGGTACGCAACGACTCTTAATGCGTAAACAGATACTCACCTTGATGTAGCACTATATATTATTCTCAAGTATTGAGGTTGATCAAATGTCGCATTACGACTGCGATTGACGTTCTCATGAATGACTGCTTACTTTCATAGTTATTTCTTGTAATTGGTTGGATTATCCGTATTTCATTCTCCACCGTTTTGCACCTCCAACTTCTGCTGTGTGTAGCTATTATTTGTATGCAACCCTGAGCTGTGTCACAAGTCACAAGGACACCACCCGAAGTGAACCCCATTCAGTTTTCGCTGCTGTCCTCGCTGTCCTCATCTTCACTACCCTGTTCGTCTAACTCGTGGATCATGCGTGCGCCAACGATCCAAGTCTTCTGCAAATTCCCTAGCAGTGCGCTATTCTTAATGCCCTCACCCTTGGCTTCTGGCTGAGTGTGCCAATGGCGGATGTCTTCTTCCTCGACAATATCCTTTTGATAGAGCGCGGCCAGTATCTGGCCAAACAAAGGGGTGCGCGTTGAGGATGCGGATGCGCAGTGGTACTGACGGGCACAAGACATCTTTGAGATCCCTGGAGGGTGCCCAGAGAGAAAGAAGTGCCTTACCTGTAGGATGGAAATCGTCTCCACCCCGTCTACACCGCCAATGAGGTTAATCAACTCTCCCCATCGATCCACCCATTTCTTGATCTCTGCCCGCTGCGGTACGGCACCCTGCACAAGGGGAATTTTTTCCACGATGCCGGCGATGACAGCCTCACGCACGCGGCGTAGAGGTACATTGCTCGCCATACGCAGGGTTTTAAGCTCGACGCTGGCATTCTCGAGTGAGTGGTTTTCCGAGAATGCTCGTTCGAGCGACAGGCGGACTTCCGTCTGGAACTCCTGCTCGCCCGCCGTGATAGCAACCCCACCTGCCGAAACTGGCGGAAGGGAGATGGCGGATGACGCCACAGAGGCACTTTGCGACGCAACATCGTCGTCGTCCCATTCGGATGACTCTTCGTCTTCGGAGGTGACGGAGCCAGGGTCAGATGGGACCAAATCGGAAAAGTCGTCGCCTAAATGCGTGAGATGAGAAAATGACCCGCCCATGTGCAGAGCTAGTCGTCGAAGATCCGGAGACGGACGATAAAGACGTACCTAATCGCATGAGTCGCGTGTTGTTGAAATCCGCTATTGATTCCTTCTCATCCCTGTCTTCATCCTTCTTTGGAGCAACTCTGCGCGGCCACACGAAGGCGTCCGAGTCAGGACCCAGGCTCTGTGAAAGGAACGTTTGATCTGCAAAGTGGCCCCGCCCAGCATCAAGAACGTGATGGCGTAAGAGGCAGGAGAATGCGCACTTTTCTCGGCCTCCTCGAGTTCCGAATCGGCATCACCCTCGTCGCTCTCATCTTCATCTTCAACGAGTTTCCCGACCATCAAACCAGCCTTTTGCTTTCGTCTCGACACCCTTTCGAATGGCCTGAGACTCGTGCCTGGCCCGAGCTTGGCACCATCCGCCACGAGTGAGCCCCGAGCTATCCGGCTACCCTCGCCAACTCGCACCCCTGCGCCGACAATGCAGCTCTCAAGAGTGCAATTTTGGCCTATCGTCACATCGTCAAAGATGTATGCGTTGCGCAAGACCGTACCGGCACCGATAGAACACCGTGCCCCGATGCTCGACGCGACGACTTGTGCCTCGTCGTGCACACGAGTCGAGGGTCCTATCAGTGTATTGTTGCCGATCTCGCATGTCCTGCAAGCCGTTGTCAGAGCGTTTTAGGTTTTCCAACGACCATTCAGGCACTAACCGAGAGAGAATGACTGAATTGTCCTTGGGGATGTACTTGTTCCCATGCAGATGGTCGTAACTATGTTCACCAGGGTGGTTGTCGTCAGGTACTAGCGGGAATGTCCAGCGGGACAGGATATCCTTGCTAAACGTGCCTGTCAATGGCAACGTGCCAAACTACAGCTCGCATGAATGCGAACCTAATAGCGTCATAACTACGCGTGTCCTGGACTCGCGCGGCGTATCCTTCTTTCGCAATATAACAATATATGTTCTTCATGAGAAGATCCGAGGTGAGTACTCCGTGCACGAAGTCCCGCCTGATATCGCCGTAATCGAAGTTGTCCTGGAACAACGATGGTACCTGCAAAGTCAATTCCTCAGCTGGTTACTGTGAAAGTATGAAAGCGACGGCAGCGTGCCTCAAGAGCGCAGACATCTATTGAACAGTCTATAAGGTCATTGCGAATTTCAATATTCTGGTGGCTCTCAAAGATGTCTCGCGGGATCTTAGCAATATGTTTAAGGGGGTAACCCGTAATTGGTTCATAGTGCAGACATTCGGAGGTATCTTGATCGAGAACAAACACGGCAGAGTCGCCTTTGGACCTCGATACATTCGTCAGGTCGGTATTCCTGGGCCCGTATGGAAGGTAGTCACTCACCTCGTCCGATGGACCGACCCACTCTCTTTCACCACCATAGTCATGATGGCGTCTTTGTTGGTTTTTCTCCGTTCCTTGTGTGCGCGGACAACCTCGTCTATACGGATATTGCTAACCAAATCACCAGAGACGAGGACAAAGTCACTGGTAATGATGCCGTGCGTATAAATGTCGCGAATTGCATCCCCTGGGGAAAATGTCTCCTTGGCTGTCATGACGGGTACGATCTTTAAACCGGTCGATGAATGTGACCACCTAGACTTTCTGTGAATGTGAATGGAACTGTCAGTGAGAGAGGGTGTGCGAGCCATTTATCGACACACTGAATTGCAGCTTTCACTTGTTCAGCATGTGAGCGACATATTACGAAAACTTCCTGTACGCCTGCAAGCGCAAGACCTTCCAACGTCCAGTCCAAAAGCGAGGCATTACAGATGGGGAGTAGACACTAGCCAACTCGTTCAGATAATGCATGCACAGTGTACGCATTGCATGGAATGAACCTTAGGTCGGTCAGCCGTCAAGGGCTTGAATCGATTGTTAAAACTATCCGCAAGAATGACGGCTTGCAGAACTTCGGCCTCCTCGTCTTCTGCCTTGTCCCTACTTGTCGACGGCTTTGGCGGCATATATGTTGGATGGTTACTATCGTTCACAAGCTCATCTTCGTCTTTCGACTCATAACCGACTCTCAATCACGTGCACATTCGGACCAGGGAAAGATAAACGATCAGATGTCAACATATTCCTTGCAACATGAGCCGTACGAATGACTCGATAACATGCATGAAACGGAACGACCCTGAGGGTAAAGAAAAGAGAGGGTATCGAAGTTGAGAAGTGGGATTCGTGATTAGTCAAATGAATAGGGACAGATCAAGTCAAACATGTCAACAACTCATGTACTCATGGGTTGAGACAAAACAAGATCCGAACGTAAACTATGCAATATAGGAGCAGGGTGAATCAGACAAAGTGAACGGACGTGGATATCCAGAAGACATAAAGATGGATAGGAGATGAGAAGACGTAGGTCGCATGCTGCCACGATCATCATGAAAGTCATTCAAGGATAAATATACCCAGCCACCTCAGGCTGCAGCGGCCACCACAGGAGTAGCGGGAGTCACCTCTGGCTTGTCAGAAACTACAGGGGTGGTCGACTCCGCGGGAGCCGTCGCGGGATTTTCAAGGGGGGCAACGGGAGCGGGTTCGTCAATTTTCGGGGGATTCTCATCAACCTTGGGCGGGGTGACGAGATCATTCTTCTTGCCTCTGAACAAATCCCCGACGCGCGAAGATAATCGACGCCCAACCTTGGCGGCCGTCTGTTGAATATCCCTCTTATCGACTTTCTTATCCTCCTTCGATTCCTTCTGTAGAAACGTTAAGAGCAGTTCATTGTATCCCGTAGAAATTGAAACCCACCGCATCCTCCTTCGAGGCCTCCGTCGCAGCTGTCTCGGCAGCAGGAGTCTCACCAGAAGACTCGGCAGCAGGTTCACTAACGAACTGATCAGTACGAGAAGGTCGAATGAAGACACTTGGTAGCTCACGTATCCTTAGCAGACTCAGAGATCCCCTGAGTTTGAGAAGCCTCAACAGGGGCAGCCGCATCATTGGTGGGCTCTTCGACAGTGGAAGCCTCGGCCTGTAAGAGTACGTTAGCTATTGGACGACGCAACATAGCCATGTCCGGGTACCTTGGTCTCTTCCTTCTTCCCCTTCTTGGGGCTCTTGGGAGCCCTAGCCTTCTTCTCTCCATACTTGTTCTTGAGAGAAAGGAGCTTCGCAAGAAATGACGGGCTCTTTGGCGGCTCCTCCTTAGCAACATCCGCATTACCTGCATCAGTCTGATTGTCCGAGATAATTAGTTACAGCTAGAGGATAAGAACAAGGTANNACGGGTTTGGCACCATCCGTGTCAGCAGCCTCAGCTGCAGGTTCGGCGGCAGCTGTTTCCTATGTAAAGGTGCAAAGAATGCATTGGCGACTATGTTTACGAGAATGAACGTGGTATCGTACCTGAACTGGTTCTGTCTTTGCAACCTCCTTGTGTACGGTCAGAACACAACAAAGGCCAAACAAAGAAAGAAAAAAAAATTTACGGCGGTCGCGACAGCGTCGTCAGTCTTGGAGACCTCTACGTTAACAGAGGTTTCAGGTGCAGTAGTGGCCTCAACAGGCTTAGCCTCCTCCACAACAGTGGCAGGGGCAGTAGTTTCAGTGGCAGACATTACAATAATTGGGGTAAGGGGGAACTAGAACGGAAAAGCAGTGAGAAAAGCGAAGGATAGAAGAAGGATAGAAAAACACGGACGGGGAAGGTATTATAGAAGATAGAGAGAAAGGGGAAGCTGGCCCGGTAGGAGAAGAGAGGAGAGAGAAAGGAGGAGAGGGAGATATGGTCCGTTTAGCGGGCTCAGCACCCCTCTTATT
>QFEA01000143.1:0-10673 GCA_003315975.1 Lactifluus echinatus | reverse complement strand
AACGGTATCCGGAATACGCTCGTCAAATCCTTCCTCACAGGAGTGCATCACCTTTGGCAGGAGGTCATACGCAACAACACGCCGCGCGGGCACCAACACTCGTCGCCCCTGGGCGGCCCACCTTTCTAATGGTGAGGGTGCGTTGAAAGGAAAGAGAACGGCATGCGGCATTTCAGTAAAATGAGGGGAGTTGGTGCCAGGACGGTTCCGTGACAATGCATGTGGTGTATGGTTTCATTGCGTTTCTGTGAGATTGTTCCGCCATTGGAGATATACGCTAGCGCTAGCAGCATAAGCAATGGACATGCCGAGGGATATTCGCTGACTGCCGGCCCTGCAGCTGCTGACCTAGGAGTGCCGGGGTTCCGTTAAGAGGCTAATGTACGTAACGTGATGTGGTGGAATACGGGTTCACAATGGACGCAGAACAACAAGCAACGCCTTTATCACCGCCCATGACTATGTGCCTAGAACGATAGGGAATCACAGACACAACAGGTGGTTAGCATAGCCCATAGAATTTCAGACCAGATCACCAAGATGGAAGCAGGGTTCCTGCTTTCACGCGGTCTCATCCTTCATCTGTGTTATTAAGTGGATCCAGAAGCCACAGACAACGTTCGCGACCGCAATCGAGTGAAGAACCGCCACGTCACAGAGGACCTTTACGTGGTCCGATGCCGTTCATTCCAAAGGCCAAAGGTCTATCACGTTTCTGATAGATGGGGGAAATGCCGCCCGATTCAATCAGAACGTATACGCGAGGGCAGTTCAGATACGACTGTAAGTCGGCTGCGTGCGGTATGCTTGTCCGCCAAGTAAAAGTGGAATAATTTTGATAAGAGTTTTAGAGAGAGAGTGTGTGTGTGTTAATGGCGCGTTGGTTGTGAGAGGCTGGGACTGGAACGCGAGCGCAGGGAGAGGCGGAGGTACGGCAGTGATGACGAGTAGAGGCACGGATGGTCAGGTAGAACGGATGGTGACGAGACGAGGCGAGGATGTGGCGGCGATGGTTGACCCAGATGCAGGCAGACAAGCAGGGGGAACGGCAATGCGGTGAGGCTACGCAGGCAGATTAGAGATAAAAGGGAAACGCACGGGCGCAGGTGAAGGGAGTTTCACACATGGCAGAGACGAAGATCGGACGATAGAGGCGAGAGAGAAGCAAGAAACTGAATAGAAAGCCCGGATGGCATTATGCACTCCATACCAGTAGGAGGCGTCAGTTTAAATACATTTTTGGAGTGCTTACGAGTCTTAGGTAGTGTCTGGACGAATAAGGACAAGGCGGGAATAGTTGGTAGTGGCTGAAGGTGATCGACGAAGGGGGGCAAGTGTCGATGGTAGCGAGTGAAAATAATCCGAGGCACGCACGGTACGCGCGACAATTGGAAGAGGTAATGTTAAAATATCGAGGGTAGAAGAGCAAAGCTGGCTGGGGCGCCGATGAGGATAAAGAAATGTCTAGAAAGGGAGTAAAGTAGAGCAGAATGAGGTAGATGAATGCCATCGTGGTTGTGCTTACTGATGCCCCCGCTCCTACTACATGGCATCTCGCAGCCCTTTTACGAAGGCGGGACGGGGCTTGATTGGATACGGCGTGCTGTGGTGGTGACATGGCGAGGGCGATGAGATGGCGGCGATAGTTTTGGTGGTGCTGAAGCAGGGTCGAGGAGGGAAGAGACGGCGACCTTCGTTGTGTGGCGTGGCGGCAAGGTGAGGAAAAAGGGTGAAAGAGTTCATGTGTTCCTGTGGCGTGTGTTCGGTGTTGCGTGGGAAGCCGCATATGTGATCTTATCTTTGTCTTTGTTGGGAGACCGTGGAGTCCGAAAGCCTCCGTTCTGAGCCTGGCGCTGCGCGAGTCCTTACAACGACCATAAAAGACACTTGAATATCTTTAAGCGGGCTGCCAGAAGGAGTGTGGCCAATAAGCTGGCGACCATGAATCAAGATGTAAATGGTGGTGATAGACACACATCTTACTTTGGGACTGAAAGTGGGTTAACAAGCATGACTACATGGACCGTCATTCATACACAGTTCATACACTGGACTTGGTAAAATGAGGTCCAATCTTTTGTTCTTTTGTTCTTTTTCACAACAGATGACAGACAGAGGGCGATGGGCTACCCGATCATCTCGTGGTCCGCCAACAGCTGAATGGGAGCGCAGTGAGAGAGATTGGAAACGGAACAGGATGCGAGATGCTATGCAGATCATATTTGGAATCCCATTTGGGATCAGATAGACGTGTCCTCAGTTTAGGCACGTCATGGACCCTTCATCCATGTGGATCTGCACAGAGTACAATGTAAGGCATCGGGGTGGATTTGCGGCAACGGGCCACAGACCTCAAGAAAGACGTGGTGCAGCTGCTTCAGCAAGTCGTCATCGAGCATTTCTGGCCGCTCCGGGGACAGCGACGTGTCTCCGATCTTGAAAATGGACCCACATCGAGTATGTGAGATATAAGCGATGGTGGGCTTTTCTTTACCTCCCGCGACACCTTAATAAGCGCATCCCACTTGGTCCGGGGAAGAAAGCCACAGGGAAAGTCGGGATTGAAGTTGGCTTCGTGAAAAATCCAGTTTCACGTTGCTCAGTTTTAGAGGGAAAGTGCAGCTGCAAGAGCTGGACCAATCGCGCGAATAAGCGGGCCGGTTCGGTTCCGGTCCGGGGTGCCGCTCTCGCCGACTGCCGACGCCCCTTTTTGGCGATGCCGCCCCAACCACGTATGTAGGTGTCGAAACCAATCCCTATCACTTTCCCCATCCCCAGGGTGGCATTGACGCTACTAACCAAGGGCCTAGGTCCCCTTCCAGTCACGGCAACTTCAATATCCATCGTTCTCACGCCGTCCGCTGAATACAACACTGGACATGGAGTACGCCATTCTACCATCCATCTTGCGCAACATGGATTACTCCTATGGCGTAGACTGGTTTGCGTGTGGCATCTTCCATCTTCCTACTCATGTTCTACTTGAAAAAGGTACGTCTCTCTTAGAACAAGAGCCATGCAGGTATTTACCACGTTGATTATAGTTTCCTTGGCTGGGCAAGTTCGAACGTCCGGAGAACTATCTACAAGCAATGGTATCTACGATGTCTGTCGGCCTCGTCTTCCAGAACGACTCGTTCCGTTCCCAATCAACCACAATATATTACTCTCAAGCTCATTCTTTCTGCTCCTGACTTCACTCAATGAATTGAGCGATGCTGAGTATCTATAAGCACCACACCTTTCCCAAGGGCGCCAACATCGAACTCGCCCCATGATAGTCGATGAAAGACCTCCCCGGATTGGCGATGTGTTTTGTGATTCCATCAGCTCGGGTCCATACCGAAATTTCTCATGGCTGAACCCATCCATGTTCGCTACCCACCATAGGGTGTCAAGTCAACGGCCTCCCGCACTAGGCGGGAACCTGCGAGTCATGAAGACTCGTTCGCGGTCTGATTTATTCGACAGCTCATGCAGCCACAGTGTCCCAGCAATTTTTAGCAATGAGAGCCTCAATGCATCCAGTAAATGAAGGTGAAAACCCGATTTCCACCTTCCGCACGGAGCGGGCCGCCATTTTTGGCGACTCGAGTAGCTGCCTTGGCCAGTTGCCAGCAGCTATGCAGACTCCCGAACACGATGAAGCCCTGGTGCGGATGACCATCAGGTCACTGGACATCGGAGAAGTGCCCGTGTTCGAACTATCCGTCAGGTTGGAAGGGTGCATGTAACTCCCCATCACCTGACGTATTTCCATCTCCTCTTCCCGGCCAGAAGAAACCACCAGGAAGACTTCGGTCTTTCCTAGGCTTAAGTCGTTATGGAAGCGCGCCGCGAGCAAATTTATTCCGCGGCATGTGTAAGGCATACAACTCACGCTGCGCAGCCAGAGTAAGTTTTCATGCTTTCTGTCAACTCCCTTGCTGACGGTGATAGGCCGTTCTCGTATCGGTTTTGTCGCAGTAAATTGAATTGCAAAGACCACTTTGTCGAATGTTTTCTACAGTGACCGCAGCATTCTGTTTATTGTTTGAGCGTTAGTTTTCTGTTGTTCCCATTATTATCCCTGCGTGTTACGCTATGTAATCCTTTTCTTTTTCCTTGTCCTTTTCATCTTCCCCTGTAGTATCTTCCCTTGTAACTTTCATTTCATTTCTATTTCTATACCCTATCGCTGGATGCCCCACGTATGAACTCAGACTCACCTGTGGACTGTATAGTACAGCCACCACAGTATGTACGTTACATACCATACCCGTACCATGGTTTAATTCTATGTATCAACCATCTACCATAGCAAAGTAACACTGCCATACATACACAGCGCCGAACAATACAGCAGTCAATTAACCAGAGGCTGGCTTCCCACATGACTTCACTCGGCACTCGGAGTATACCATGCCACAGAGGAGACAAACGAGCCTAGACGAACCTAAACGAAGAGTCCACTGAACCAAGATGTAGATGTCAAGATTGTCAGTCATAAGTACGAAAAGATGAGATGAAAGACAGAGACGAACCAAAGCAGCGCCCCACCGGTCATCTGCACCAACAACCAACCAATGGATAACGGACCGTTAAGAAAGAAGAAGTTGCAGAAAGAAAAGGTGTGTGAAGTGTGGAGAGAGGGGGAGAGAAGGAGTTGCAGAAACAATGAAGCGAGGGGGCTCTCCAGGGCCTAGACGTCAAGGTCGTGAGTTTTCAGTGCAAAAGGATGAGACTTGGGAGGTGTATGAAGGCGAACACTGGCACTCAGTGTGACCGAAGATAATGAGGATGAATTCTTTCCAACCTAGAGGAGTGTGAGTTGTAATGTTTACGTCATGTTTCCTGTATTTCGTTCCTTATTAAACATTGATTTGTCTGCTTTTCTTCCATGTCCGATTCTATTTATTTGATTTGTCTTATGAGTTTCTTCACTAGCTTTGCGACGCCATATTTCCTTATGCGCCAAGTCCTCTTTGTATGCTTTCTACGCGTTGATGATAATGATAATGCAAGGTATCTGACATGATCCAACAGGCTCTTTCTCATACTACTGTCATCGCACGGTTTAACAAACCCGCAGGATTGTATATGTCATACGTACTCCGATAAAAACAAGAGACCTGACCGTGCCATCCCGCCAACACAAGCGTTTGCTTCTACGTGTGATGCGACACAAAGGCTTACGCCGTGATTTCAGATTTCAGGATAGGAAAGTATAGTGAGCAGGACAAAGAGTTACAGTGCACTGCTAAACTTGATGGCCGAGAAGAAGAGGGAGAATGAATGAATGCGAAAGCGAGAAATGCTGGGCTGAGTAAGAGAGCACGTGGAGGGTAGAGCCTCAGACATGAATGAGACCTCAAGAGACAAGACATCGACGTGGGCCAGGGCGAGTTTGTTTACAGAGCGGTCGAAGAGAGGAGATTCGAGAGAAGGGAGCTTGACAACGTCCAGGAGGAGAGAGCGTGTTTGTTTTCTGACAGCGTCACATCGACGCTAGAGGACCTGATAGAGGGAAATGGAGTTAGAGAAGAGAGATAAGGAAGTGACGACGCACGCATTATATTTCGGAAACATTTTCAGTTTCTTCCTCCCTGAATCACCTGTCCCATTGTAAAACTGCCGGCATGTCGGGTGGTATGAGCACTGAAAAATGAAGGGAGACAAAGTGGTAAATTTGTTGGAAATCGAGGGGTCGGTGATGAATATTTGATGAATGGTAAATGTAGACAGAATGTGAGAAGTATTCGGTAAGGAAAGGTCGTGCGGCAATGACAGCGACGGGCATCAACCATGGGGTCATAGTGCAAAGATCTAAAAGAAAAAGAAAAAGAAAAACACAGTAACTCACTAGATGTGTATTTAAAACGACTGGTAAAGCGGAAGCGGTAAGGTTTTGACACTGGATCATGATCCCGGTCGGTCAGCTCGGCGCTACATTGACATGTCGAAGTGTAAGTTACGATTGCAAGGGTAGACTCGGATAGGCAGGTGCCCGAAACATTATTCCAGGCTCGGCCAAAATGCTATCCTTATATTAGTCTTCAACTCACAGTCTGCGCCTGTCCCGACGGTTAACCGGTGAAGATGAAGCGATGAAGCTCTGAGCCCACGCCACGAGGTGCCACGTGCCAGTAGCGTGGTCTAGCACGTGACTGTCCCCTCGTCGCCTGCGTACCACCGGACCTCAATTGGGCCGACCCACAATCGGATCCGACGATAATCTCTCTTTCCTTCATACGATAACCCTCGAATAGCACAAATGACAGATACAACCTTCGGTGCAGGAGGTGGACCCAGGGAGGGATTCAACGGTATGTTATCAGCTCCTCTGCTTTGTCTCCACTAACTTCACCTCAACCTACTGCAGCGCAAATACAAATGCCACAGACACAACTCATTTTTGCTGTTGGATCAGGTGCACTCTTTCATATGTATGTGAAGATGTCGGAGGAAGAAGATAATAAGATGGCCGATCGCTGGCAAAAGGACGCTGACAGCATCCTCATTTTTGTCAGTCCTCGTATCTTTCCCGTAGCAATTCCGCAGTGCCCAACGCAGACATTCTAGACTGGTCTGTTCTCTGCCGCCGTGGCGGCATTGGCCGCGGTGTCAATTCAGGACCTCAGGCCGAATTCTCAGGATACTTCCGCATTCTACCTTGCCAACATCTATCAACTTCTCGCCGATCCGAATGTATCTCGTGCATCAATCCTTGCCACACCCGCCAAACCACCACCTTTCTTGCCCCCGAGATACGCTGTCTGGGTGAACTCACTCTGGTTCTTGAGCTTGTCGATCAGTCTTACATGTGCATTGCTGGCGACGTTGTTACAGCAATGGGCGCGTCGATACATCACAACCACCCAACCGCCTCGGTTGTGTCCGGACAAGCGAGCACGGATTCGCTCCTTCTTTTCAGAAGGTGTGGAGAAATATCATGTACCCTGGGCGGTTGCAACATTGCCCACTCTTCTGCACCTTTCGCTGTTCCTCTTCTTCTCCGGTCTCCTCGTTTTCTTGTTGAACATCGATCACACTGTGTTCAATGTGGTTGTTTGGTGGATTGGTCTGTCTGTGGGTGTATATGGATGCATTACGTTGATGCCAATATTTCGCCACGACAGTCCCTACTATGCTCCTCTTTCTTCGACAACCTGGTCTCTCTATACTGCTATAGTATATTCACTCTTCCGAATTATCTATATTCATAATGGCCTACTTTTTCGCCTGTTCGGCTTACGGAAACCCATGCGTCGTTTTCATAGATGGTGCACCACTCGTCAGCGCTGGTTCTTGAAAGGTATGGACAAGTCAATTCAACAAATTGCTTCGCGATCATCAAGGGCCACGGACGAGCATGTCTTGAAATGGACATTTGAGGCTCTGGACGAAGACCGGGAGCTGGAACAATTCTTTGAGGCCATCCCTGGTTTCTGCAGCTCGAATTTGGTTTACGAACCCCAAGCCATGTTTAAAGGTCTCTCCATACGGGACAACTGGACGCTGGGAAGCGCGTTCCTTGCATTTTTGGGCAGAACGTTGTCATCCAGTTTAGTTCCGGAGGCGGTCAAAATTAGGCGGATCATGATCTGCGCGAAGGCAATCGATGCAGCACAGCTTTTAGATCCAACTATTCAGATTCTCGGAATAATTTTCGAGTCAAAATTGGAAGGGCTGTTGCAATCAGTGGAGTTTGGGCGTTCTCTCGTGGCCAAAGGCGATAGCGGCGAGCGACAAACTGGATTATGTTCGCAGGGGATAGTTGCGGGCATCATTGCAGGTGTCCCGGTAGAGGATCGGGATGACCGCTGGAAAGCACTCGTTATGGGCCAACTTGGAATATCAAACTGGGTGCTTGAACACTATCTTGCATATGCCGACAGCGTATTACTTGCTAACTGGATCCACATCACTCGCCAATTTCTCCAGTCTGCATCTGACATCGGTTTACGTGATAGTTACTGGTCGATGGTCGTGATGCGTTTACTTTCCCAATTTGACATTCAAAATACGCTTCCTGAACTGCAGCACGACTTCTGTTTCTTGTGGAACAAAACTGTTCGAGAAGCCCGAGCCCGGAATGGCCTGGAGTGGTCGGATCGGCCACTCGACGTTTTCGTTCTCATGTCGATTCGCCCACATTTCGTTGCTCTACACCGGGATTCCGATCCTGCCCTGACTGCATTCTCCCATGATATCAACGATGACGACATCATTGACCCATCGAGGTACCCATTGTGCAACATCCCATGTCACATGCACAACCGAACTCAACCATCAACCATTAGCTCTCCGACTGCCCCGCTTCCGGACATCGTTTCCGCTTCCATCAATCCCACGATTCCTGACACGTCACCTGTACTCATGCCAAACCCGGATCAAAGCCCCACTGACAGCCCATCAGAAGGTGATGTACTCAAAGCCACCCAAATTGTCGAGTCTTTTCACTCAATTCCTCCTGTCGCATTTCCTGCTATTTCACTCGGCACACCCATCGAATTATCCGCTCAATGTCTCATTCGTGCTTCTGCTATCTCATCCACTGCCGACCCAGAGTCTGATTCCTGTCCAATTCTAGCAGCTTCGACATCAATCGCCGTGACACGGTTTGCGCCTCTGTCTAGCGATATCATGACACATGGATCCAATGCAGACTTCGCTGCTGTTTTTCCTTCCATAGCGCCTGGAATTCTACCATCATCTTCACCCACTCCAGTTCGTAGCAACCCTTCCCCTGCAGAGCCAGGACTGTCCATAGCCTCATCCGCATCCCAAACTGATCAACTGCCCACCGGGCCCGTCTTTCTACCCTCGACGTCGGCTGCAGCCATTCCTTTCACCGCCTCACCAATGACATCAGATTTGCGCTTAGACGTAGCATCACACAGTGCACCAGTCGAGACAAGAGATAACTCTCGGACTCGTAACTTTGCTAACAACACGGAGAGCCCACATCGCGCAAGCGAATTAACAATTTCTGTCCCTAACATAGATGCAGACATTTTGGGGGGTTCCCTCGAGACAGTATCACCCTCTCGTGACGTTGATCGTATGCCAAGTTTGGGTAAGCGACGTATCCTACTTTCTTTACCGCGTTTACTATATCCGGTCTTAGGTTGCCCGTAGGGATTCATGTGTCCTAGGGAAGATGGCGCATATCTTTTCCAGTGCGATGAACAACTGTAACATGTCGCATATTTGTAGGTCGTTTTCTGTTTGAGATGTGTATGAAAGCTCAGTGCGCTCAGTGCCAAGGTAATAAGAACGAATCGATCAAGTTGATCTGTTTTCCCGCTGTTTTTTTCTTTCACGTCTGATTCCGTTTATACATTCTCCACACCTCGATGATAAGGTATCCGACATGATTCAACAAGCTAATTCCCATACTACTGCCAACGAAAGAAAATAGCTGTGCGGCAGCGCTAGAGAAAGGGGTTGGCCATGCGAGGTATTAATGCGACGATCTAAAAGCGCGAGGCATACCACATGCACCATACAATGTGTATCTGGATGGAACGACGTAGTATTGACCGCCCATGTCATTTGAAATTGCAATCAGGACAGGATCGGCATACCGATGTCGACAAATGCGATGTCGACAAATGAATATCATACCAGTCTGGGCCTTTCCGGGCTTCTTTGAACGATCTCAGTCCAGGTCAGGAAAAGTATTTTGAATGTCAAATTGGGAAATTAATCCCATCAGACTCTCCGGTGACTATCATCAAAGCAGATGGGAGATCCAGACTGGATAGGTTCAAGTTGGTCGTCGTGTGCAAGATGGTCCTCAACTCAAATATCTCGTCATACCAACAGACATCCCGTTCCTGCATTGGGACTCCTCCAATGACGCAAGGGACTATTCCCAGCGAATATAGATCAGTGCCTCGATCGCCGCTATTGCCGTCGGCCACCAGAGAACGTCCAAACTCCACCGATCGCAACGCCTCATTCAAATTCCAGTCAAATATCATTGCGACGATCTGAGGAAATGAATCGGGAAGATATGTTGCATGGATAGCCTTCACGCGAGTTGGAAGACAACGTTTTGTCCAAGGACGCAAAGAAAGCATCTCCGAGTCTCAGTGTCCAGCCCTCTCGCGCTGAGAGGTCATCAAGCAGTTGTTGGTATTTTTTAACCAACTTGGAGCTACAGAATCCATGGATGGCCTCGACGAGTTCCAGTTTGCAGCCTTCGTCTAGAGTTCTAAATGTCCACTTTAAGATACGCTGATCGGTGTCCGCTGACGATCATGAAGCAGTTTCTTGAATTGACTTGTCCATACCTTTCAAGAACCAGCGCCGGCGAGTGGTGCCCCATTCACGAAATTGATACATGCAGTCAGATATTCTAAACGGGGTGAAAGGCAAAACACCCAGAAAATATATAATATGGGAGTATGTATGCGCTATCCCAGTATAGAAAGACCAGACACACACAGAGAGAGACCGATACACCAAGCCACATTGAACACAGTGCGATCGATGTTCGACAAGAAAACGAAAACGAAGAGACCTGAAAAGGAGAATATCATAGGAACGTGCGGCAGGTGGGTTATATTGCAACTACCCAGGGTAGATGGTACTTTTCCACACTGCAACCAACGCGGCGACTGCAGCAGTGAATAAACCAGTCTATTATTTTCGTGTTCTCCAAACCGTGTTGGTATGGTGAAAAT
>QFEA01000141.1:9702-23791 GCA_003315975.1 Lactifluus echinatus | reverse complement strand
ACCCACATCACGATTATTGGGGTGAATAGAAGGCGTGTGTCCTATCAAAAGTTCAAAGGGGGTGAAACCAGTAGTCGAGTTGGGCCATGAGTTATGCACAAACTGTGCCATCGATAAGTATTGCGCCCAGTCATTTTGATCGTCATTTCCATAGATCCTTAGGTAAAGCTCCACCCTTTGATTCGCTCGTTCCGATTGTCCATCAGTTTGAGGATGGAAGGCAGTACTCATTGCCTGTTTAATCCCCAGTTTTTCACAGAGAGCACGACAAAACTTTGAAGTGAAGCGCGGGTCCCTATCTGATATGATCTTCTTCGGCACTCCATAGTGTGGGAAGATCCACTCGATGTATAAGTCAGCAATTCCTTCACTAGTGATCGTCTTCCTGCAGGGCAAAAATAAGGCCCCCTTTAAACAGTCGTGATCCACAAAGGTGATAATTGCGTCGTATCCGTTTGAGGTTGGTAAGTCAGTTATGAGATCCATGGACAGGGTCTGGAAAGGCACGGCCTTTTCCTCAACAGGAATCGGCTGCAGTGGGGCTTTTGGTTGTGTCGTACTTGGCTTGTTACTTTGGCATGTCGCACATCCTTTCACATATTTGACCACAAAGTCCCGTATTCCTGGCCACCAATAATCTCTTGCTATGGCTTTCAGCGTGTTAGCTATTCCTGGGTGTCCCGCCGTGGGATGATTGTGATACAGTTTCAACAGTTCCTGTTTGAGGATAAGATGATCAGGAACCACTGGTCGTCCCTTGAAAGCCCAGCGTTCCCCTATTTGATCTATCAGGTAATCCTTTTTGTATTCTTCCATTTGGTCTTTGGATGCAACTTGTGCCTTCCAAATTTCCTCATCTTGGTCTAGCGTGATCATTGCTTTAGCAAACAAATAATCTGGTAGCACCTGAACGTCTTCATTGTCGTGCTCTCCTTAATACACTCCAGGGGGTCTAGATAGCCCATTGGCTCGGTTGTTCTTCCCTGGCTTGTGAATAAGGACGAAATTAAAGTCTGCCAGATCAGTGAGATATCTGGCCACTCGTCGGTTGATCTTGTGCGCATCTCTGAAATATTTGAGATTCATGTGGTCGGTGTAAACTTTGGTCTGAAAGTTTGAAGAGAGGAGGACATGCTTCCACCTCCTAAGTCCATGGATTAGTGCTAGTAATTCTCTGTCATGCACATTGTATCCACGTTCTGCTTCGTTGAAGGTTTTCGAGTGATATCCTACCACAAGAGGTCTTCCTTCTTCGTTCCTTTGAAAGAGGACCGCTCCAGTGGCATACTGCGAGGCATCCACTTCTAGTTCAAAGGGCAATTCATAATTGGGTCGGTTCAATACTGGGTCTGACTCCACAATCTGGAGGAGGTTGTCCAACGATTCAGAGCATTCTGGAGTCCACTTAAAAGGGACCCCCTTCTTTAACAGATTGGTTAGGGGTCGAGCGAGATGAGCAAAGTTTCGAATGAATGGTCTTTGATATCCTAGCACCCCCAAGGTGCTACGGATTTCCTTGACTGACTTGAGCGTTCTGGACCATCCAGCCAGTCCTTTCTTCTTTGTTGGGTCAATCTTGATAGTTCCTTTCTCTACAAGGATACCAAGGAACTCGATCTGGTTCTTCTCAAATTGACATTTTGAGGGTTTCAAAAAGAATGATTCTTCTTCCAACAGGTCGAGTACTTCATGTACAATTTTCCTGTGCAACTTCAGGTCGTTCGGCGTTCCAATTAAGATGTCGTCCATGTAGACAAATATGTAGCCTGGGTACTTGTTTCTGAGGCGTCCAAATATTCGGTCCATGGCTCTCTGCATGGTCAGCGGTGCATTCTTCAGCCCAAAAGGCATTACTGTTGGTTCAAAGTGTCCATATATGCATCTGAACGCGATCTTCCATCTGTCTTCTGGCGCCACCTGGATGTTCCAAAATCCATCTCGGACATCCATCTTGGTGAATAGTTCCAAGCCATGGAACTCTTCCATCATCATGTCAATTCTTGGGAGGGGGTAAGAGTCAGTGACTGTCCACTCATTGACCCCCCTATAATCTTGAACTGGTCGTAGTTTTCCATCCAACTTCTTCACAAAGAAGATAGGCGTAGCCCAAGGAGAGCTAGAGGGTTGAATTCATCCCTTTTCTAGCATGTCGTCAATATACTCCTTCAGCGCTCTCTTCTTTTCCTCATCCAAAGGGAAGATTCCTTTTGATAAGTTGTCTGGGGCTCCTGGTTTCAAAGGGATCTTGTGGTCTTCAGGCCTACATGGCGGAAAACGGGAGGCTTCTTTTTCTGAAAAGACCTTCTCATGCTTTTGATATTTGGTTGGGACGCCTTCAATTTTCTTATTTTTGTTGGCTTCAATGTCCCATTTGACTGCAATATGTGTTTTCCTGGCATGAGTAGGCTTTTCCTGAGCTGAGGATGGGTTTCTGTTCTCTTTGAATCGTCTAAAGAGTTTCCCCAGGAGGGACTTGTCTGCTTGACCAATCTTTTTGAGCCGTGTCTCGATTATATTGGCTTTCTTCTCCTGAGGGACGTCCTCCACCACCTCGGTTTTCGTCATCTCACAGGCCTGATCCATGGTTTTTGGTTCTTCAGGGGCTTCCTGTGTCATCCTCATTCATTTAAGGGTCTCAAATGCTTCCTTAGTTGTTTGCCTAATGTTTTCCTCCCGAGTTTCAACTCCTTGAGGTAAAATTGTCTGGTCCTCCTTTCCTTTGCCCAGGAACTTGAGGAATACTGTTTCGATTTTCAGCTTGAGTCCTCCTTCAAGCTCTCCTTTTTCCCAGTTAAAGGTGGGATTGAACTTGGTCAACCATGGATACCCCAGCAAAACTCGGTCTGTTCCCAGGTTGGTGACAAAGAAGGGGGTAACTTCCTCCTTTTTCCCTAGTTTGACCCTTAGCAAACATTGATGAGTAAGGGCTCCACTCTGGTTTTCAGTTCCGTCGACGTTAAAAACTCTTCTTGGCTTGGGAAGCTTTCTGACTCCAGCTCCCCATCGCTTAGCCATTTGGTAGTCAATAAAATTATCAGTAGCTCCACTATCCACCAATGCGGTGCCTTGCGCTGTCCCCTTGGCATTATAGAAGGTAAAAGGGACATTCATGGCATTGACCCATCGGATATATGATGGTTCTTCTTCGGGGGGGGCACACGTGATTTGGAGACTGTTAATTTGTTCGATGACTTTGTTTTGTTCTTTCTGTGGCAAATCCTTTGCTCTTTTTGCCAAGGAATCAACTGAATTCCTAGGCTCCGTCCTTGCTTCTTGTATGACAGCATGTTTGGTTCAGGTGTGAAGGCTCCTGGCTTGAGCGACAAACTTCTTACGCTCTTCCTTGGATAAGTTTTTGACCTTCTTTAGGAGTGAGGCAGCCCCTTTGTCTGGCTCTTTGCTTTTGGTCCTGTTGATGACCACCTTTTCCAAGCGCAAGAGTCGTTTCGCTTTGGTTAATAAACCAATTCATTCGGTTATGGGTAGTTCCTTATACTGCTTTGAAAGGGAACCATTCCTATTTGTTTGACTTTGGGCAAATAGTTCTTTAACTTTGGCCTTGAGTTTTGCATAGTAACTCTCCCGTTTACTCTGGCTGGTGTTTGAGCCCTCCTTTCTTGAAGGACACCTGCCCGTAATGTGGAGGCCTTTCTTGCATTGGACACAGTGGTTCCTCTGCCTGGGGTTCTGTTCGACATGCACTGAACATATTATCATGTCATCTTCGCGTCTCAGTTCTTCAGTCTTGGCTTGTTGGCGCAGTGCTTTGATTCTGGCCCAACATTTCTTTATGCCATGTCCAGACTTTCCACAGAATTGGCATCGTCCTTGTTGCCTCATCGATTCTTGGAAAGGCATGTAAAACTTGTCAAGGAAATCATTTCCAAACTCCTCCCAAAGGGAGGGGAGCTGTTGGTCGACACCAACACTTTGTCTCCAGTTAGCCAGAGCTCTTTGTTCTTCTACCCAGTTGTCAACCAAGGGTCCTTTCATGTATGACAATGCGTGGATAATCCTATAGCCTGGTGTGCTGAGCGTTTCATTCTGCTTGTCGTTTGTCCACAGGGCTGTGAACCATCGCCACCAGCCCATGGCTTCAGAACCTTCTCCAGTGAAGGTGTGTCCATTTTCAATTCGATACTTGGGGTGCTGCCCATCAGAGATGTCCCAAAACCCAAGTCCAAGAGCACCAGGGATCATAGCATCAGCTTTCCTGGTGTAGTACTGTTCTTCATCGCCATCCCAAGAGAGGATATACCATTGGTCGTTAATGAACTCTACTGGCCATTCCTGGCCTTGCGAGTCCCAGACCATTAGACAATTTCTTTTTGTGTCTTCTTGTCTAACATATTTCACAAACTTGGCACATCCTAGCACATGTGGTGGCAACAAGTTCGCCTTTTTCTGGGGGAGGTAGACTTTTTGTGTTTTTGAGGCAAATTCGATCCTCAAAGAAGTCGGTTCTAGACGATGTACAAGTGTGCCTTCAGCAGGTGAGTTACTGCACTGGCTGCCTGAGGCATCCTCGTTCCAGATCATTCTTCCATCCATGGTTCATGGTGTTTCTTGGTGATCAACTAGATCCACCTCAACACCCATTGATGGTTGTTTCGAGTTTATATGTCTCGTGCACCTATGGATGGAAACAGGGGCTTCTGGCCAAGAACTATGCTGGCACTTGCACACTACTGTTGTCAGTCCAAACAAGGCATTTGCTTCATCCTTGTGTGTGACCTCTCCGTGAGGTTCTGTTCTGCCCCCCATCATGAGGGGTTCAAGATCTTCCCTTGCCGTGAGGGTTCTAGGTTCACCCCTCGCGGCGAGGGGTCCTGTCTTTGTTGTTGTTGTGTTCATAGTTGTTGGATAAGGATGCGTATCCTGTGCAGGAATATGGCTTCTTCCAAGATTTTGTCTAATATTAGGATGATGATTCCTGCAAGTGGTTCGTCCTGGGAAATTCTAGTATAATCTTCCCACTGGTGTGCTTCGAGTTCAAGCTGTTCTAGCTTCGCGTCAATCAGGTTTAGGAGTTCGATTCGTTCGTTGTGCGGCATGCACAGGGGTTTGGAGCTTCGGCTTATGTTAAGGTTCCCAAAGGACCTTCAGGCGGAGTGCCTTCTGTACTGAGTCTTGCTTGAGATGTGACCTAACTGTCACAGGTCCAAGACCAGATCATTGAGCTTCCCTGGGCTAAGGGATGCGACTTCAAGCGTTCTGAGTAGCACCTCAGTGATGTGAGAAAACTTTGTCAGGTGACACTAAGTCCGACTTAGCGTAACAAAGTAGTCCCAAGTTTGAGTTTGAGAGATGAGATCGAACACCTATTAAGGAAAGATGGCTTCCTTAATAGTTCATAAGGGGAAGTGGAACGAGGTTTGGATTCAATGAAGCTTAAGCCGAAGCTAGGGACTTAGGGTCCAAAGCTGAGGCTTTATATACATGAGTTTCCGCTTCAGCGGGTCCTAAAAGGTACGAATACACTATAGGCGGTCCGCTCCAGCGGGAGTCTCCAATCTAGTACAGTAAAACAATGCCACAGCGGGAAACATCCCCACATGGGCAAAGTATCCCGATTAGGGAGGAACCATAAGTGTTCCTCCCCCAACAGAACCAAAGCATAGGTAAATAGGGTCAATCACCAGTTAGGTGATGCTGGATCATGTGACTTGAAGTCACATGACCCCAGAAAATGCGTAACAAAAGAAAAAGTAAGTCATGTAAGGTAGGAAACCGTAACACCCTACGTAGCTAGTCCTAATAGCTACTCTACTATGAAACATGAACCACAATCCCATCCAGCGTGCTACGAATCAACCCAGGGCTGTATCCATCAGTGCTGCTAACCTGAGGCACCGTATGCGCCCGTGACATCACCCTCCGTTTAGGTAGAGGGCGCGAAGTGAACTGGGCGACGGCACCTGACTTGATTACGGAGCGACTCCAGGGCTCTTCCCTCGGAGGCTGACCCTTCCAGACAGGCGACGTTCTCATGAAATACCGACATAGCGAGTCAGTGGCGGCATATGCGTTGCTCTTCTTGTAGGTTGTCCACCTGTTGCTCATATTCTTGGAGCCTCCTGGTGATGTATAGTATCTGCTCGTCAATTACATTGAAGCGGGAGATTTCACCCATGAGCCCCCAGTTTCCGTTGTCCAGGAAGTACTGGGCCACCGTTTTATACTGCGCCGAGTTGGCGCGGATGAGGTTGATTGCCCAGTTGGGCACCGGATCACAGGGTTCGTCGGGGCAGAGATGGGGAAGTGCTCGGAGAAGGTGGCGGTACTCCGGTTCGTTTCTCCCCATGGTTCCCAATGCTTCGTATGGGGTTGGCGAGATTTTGACCCATTTGGCCATGCGATACGATCCGTCAGGCATAGGGATGTAGAAGTCAGGGCACTGACTTGGGGTGTTGCGCATGTATCCCCTAAAGGATACTTCGTCTTCGTCGGCTGCAGTGTCCTCCGTGTCCTCATCCGTGTCCTGTTGTCTGGTTTCGATGGTACATAATAGCCCATGTACCACATTGATGAGCTGGTCAGTGGTGAGTGCGGACCCGTTGTCATGGGCCAGCAGGATGTTGCACATGGAGCGGGGGGAGATGGGAATGCCAGGGCGGTCCACTGCTTGAATGATGTCGGTGACTGTGTGACCAACGGCGTTGGGTGAGAGGGGCAGAGTGGTGCGGTGGATATCTTCGTTGACCACCCGAAGGGGGCGTCGGAGTTCATTTGGGATAGGTTGATGGTGTATTTCCATGTTGACGTTGTCGTCATCAGTGGTGGTTTCGGTGGGGATAGGTTCTGCGACGGTGTCGTAGTCAATGGTCTCGAGGGAGGGGTTGGCGTTGGAAGTGGTGGAGGGCATACTTGCAAATGATGAGAAGGTAGAAAGTGGTTTGGAGGGAGAAGAATATCGTGAGGAGTGCGATGTCCAAGGGGGGAAGATGAGGCATTAGTTTGGCGAGCTCTGGCTGTCCTTTTATCTGTTAGAGGGTGTTCTTGGTGATATGATGCGATCAAGTCGGGTGCGAAGACTTGATCCGCGGGTTCCCATGTATTATCACTTATGGGGTAACCCTTCCATTTGATCAAATATTGTAGGGTTCTCTTTCTCCCGTGATGGCGGTGTCTGGCAATGTGTTCCACTTCATACTCCTTCTCTCCATCAATCAGTTCAGGGGGTGGTCACGCGTAATTTGTTCCGTGTTCCTCGGTTTCTACATATGGGGTGAGGAGCGAGGCGTGAAACACGTTGTGGATAGTCCAGGTCGGCGGTAATCGGAGGCGGTAGGCGACTGGGGATATTTGTTCCGTGATGGGGAAGGGTCCTAGGCGTCTTGGAGCGAGTTTGGGGGTGGCATATGGGAGTTTCAGATTGCGTGCATCAAGCCACACGTTGTTTCCAACATGAAACTGGGGTGGCGGTGTGTTGGTGGCGTTGTTCAGGGCTTGTTGGATGTGGCGCCTGCACTCCATCAGCTTCTGATGGCGTTCTTCTATAGAGTGGTTGTTTGAGGTGTAATCTGAATCAAGGGTCACCTGTGGCATGTATCCCATCAGTGCTTCTGATGGTGGTGTCTTTGTAGTGTTGTTTGGGGTGGTGTTGTGTACGAATGTTGCGAGTGGTAGCCAATCAGCCCAGTCGTCTTGCTGGAGGTTTCCAAAGAGGCGCAGGTATTGTTCTACCCATTGATTGTTTCGCTCTGATGCTCCGTCTGTCTGTGGGTGATATGCGGTGCTGATATTCTGTTGTATTTTCAGTTTCTGACACAGGGCGCGAGTGAAATGTGAGGTAAAACAGGGGTCCCGATCAGTGATTAGTTTCTTAGGGGTTCCAAACCATCTGAACACGTGTTCGAGATATAGTTGGGCAACTCCTTCCCCCATGATTTGGGTGTGGCAGGGGAGGAAGAGCGCCGCGCGTGAGCATCCATGGTCTATGATGGTAAGTATCGCATCAAATCCTTTGCTGAGTGGTAGGGCCGTGATGAGGTCCATGGCTACTGTGGAGAAGGGGAGTGGGTCGTCGGTGGTTGGAATTTTGTATAGGGGCACTCATCTCCTGTGTGTGATATTTTTATTCTGTTGGCAGATGGCGCATCCTTTCACATATTGGTCTATCCAAGTGTTAATTCCGGGCCACCAGTATTGGTATGTGACTTTGTGGATGGTGTTGTCTCTTCCAAGGTGGCCAGCAAGTGGGGAGTCGTGATAGCGGCGTAGTAACATTTGTCGGACTTCTTGATCAGGGGGTACTACTATTTGGTTCTGACGCGTGGCCCAGATTCCCTTTTGTAGAATAAGTCGGTATGGTTTTGCCCATCGTCGTAGTAATTTGTGATGGTGAGGTAGTTGTTGGAGGAAGACAATGTCAGTTAGGGGGTCTTTTAATAGTGGGTCCATAAGTAGGTTGATAAACATTGAGGGGGAAAGGAGTGTGACGTCTTCGTTGTCTTGTCTTCCTTGGTCTGCTTGTGGTGGTTGCGATAGCATGTGTTACGGTTCTTACATTCCCTTCGGACTTCTGCCTTTGACCCCCATCCGCTTGAGCGTACTTACTTACTTAAAGCGTATGGTTTCCGCTGGAACGTACTTACTCCGCGGGAGCGGGCGTTCCCCCTCTCCGCTGCAGCGTAGGTATTAGACTGTCGTGTACTCTAGGGGACCCGCTACAGCGGGTCATCATGTATATAAAGCCCCTGCTTTGGACCCTAAGTCCTTAGCTTCGGCTTAAGCTTCATAGAATCCAAAAACTCGTTCCACTTCCCTTGTGAACTATTAAGGAAGCCATCCTTCCTTAATAGGTGTTCGATCTCATCTCTCAACTCGAACTTGGGACCACTTTGTTACACTAAGTCGGACTTAGTGTCACCTGACAAAGTCTTCTCACATCACTGAGGTGCTACTCAGAACGCTTGAAGTCGCATCCCTTAGCCCAGGGAAGCTCAACGATCTAGTCTTGGACCTGTGACAGTTAGGTCACATCTCAAGCAAGACTTAGTAACAGAAGGCACTTCGCCTGAAGGTCCTTTGGGAACCTTAACAGCATGTCTGGTGCTGCGTGGATTTTTCCTGGGACGTGTTTGAGTCGTAGGTTGTACTCTTGTAACTCACTGAACCATCTTGCGAGTCTACGATTGACTTTGCGTGGTGTTTTCCAGTATAGGAGGTTGGCGTGATCTGTGAGGATGGTTACTGGGGTTTCGGTGCCTGCAAGATGTGGTCTCCAGTGGTGTAGGGCTTTGATGATGGCTAGTAGCTCTCGTTCATAGATGTCATAATTTCTTTCCGTCGGTGTGAATGTGGCAGAGTAAAATGCGATGGGGTGTTGTACTGGAGTGTGTTTTGAAGGGTGTAGTTCTCCCTCCTGTGAGAGTACGGCTCCCACGCCGTATGCGGACGCGTCAGTGGCTAAGAAGAAGGGGCGAGCATAGTCGGGTTGGCGTAGGATTGGCAAGGAACACATCAGTGCTTTAAGTTTGTCGAAGGCCTGTTGTTGTCTTGTTGTCCATTGGAATGGCGTGTCTTTGCATGTGAGGTCGATGAGAGGTCGGGCAGTGGTGGAGTAATGAGAAATGAAGTATCGATAGTAGCCTGTAAAGCCGAGAAAGGCACGTATATCTTTGACTGTGAGTGGTGTGGGCCATGTTTTTACTGCCAAGACTTTAGATGGGTCCATGTGAATTTGTCCTCCTTCTAAGACAACGCCTAGGAATTCAATGCGTTTCTGTGAGAATGCACACTTCTCTGGTCAGAGGAAGAGGTCGTGATCCTGTAATTTCTGTAGGACACGTTTTACACATTGTTGGTGGAAGGCAGGGTTGTCTTTTGTTGCAATTAGCAGGTCATCCATGTAAATCACTAACCATCCCTCATGGATTTCATCTTCGAATATGGCGTTCATCATGGTCTGAAAGGTGGCCAGTGAGTTAGTCATTCCAAAGAACATCACTGTCGGTTCGAAAAGTCCTTGGTTAGTGGTGAACACAGCTTTCCATTCGTCTCCCTTCTTGATGCGAATGTTGTTGTAACCCCACCAGACGTCGAACTTAGTAAATAGGGAGGCGCCTCTAACTTTAGTGATGAGTTCTAGTATGAGTGGAAGTGGGTATTTGTTCTTGATTGTCCATTCATTGAGTTGTCGGTAGTCTTGTACTGGTCAGAGTGCACCGCTTTTCTTTTTGATGAAAAAGAACGGTGCTGCATATGGGCTTTTCGACGGTCGAATGTATCCTTTGGCCTGTTGCTCTTTGAGAAATTCTTCAAGTGCTTGTTGTTCTGGTTGTGTGAGTGTGTAGGGACTTCCTTTCAGGTTGCTGGGTGCTCCTGGTTTCAAGTCTATTGCGTGGTCCCACTTCCTGCTGTCTGGGAATCTTTGGGCTTCTGCGTCACTGAAGACTTTAGCGAATTTCCGATACGCTGGGGGAATAGAGTTTTCTTCAGGAGAGTGATCCATGGCGTCGTTGGGTCTTTCGTGGTAGTTGGTTTGTCTGATGTTGGCTATTCGTCGAGCTGGTTGAGGGGTTCCTGCGATGAAGTCTAGTGATCGTGCAATGAGGGGGAGTTGTTCCGTGTCTAACCATCCTCTGGCCCAGTTGATGCATGGTTGCATGGCTGCGAACCATGGGTATCCTAGAATGATCTTTTGTTCTCCTAGGTGCGTGAGGAAGAACCTCATGTTGGTACGTTTGAGTCCTGTCTGGACTTGCAGATCCACGTATCGTGTTATGTTCCTGGCTTTGTTCAGTGTACCGTCAACGTTGTATACTGGTTGTGGGGTTCTCAGTTTTTTGATGTTGAGTTGTAATTTTTGAGCATGGTTTAAGTCGAAGAAGTTTTCGGTTGCACTGCAGTCTAATAGTACTGTGCTTTCAGCCCTCTGAGATTGTGTATGGAGGAATAATTTCATTGTCATGGATTTTCGATTCGATAAATACACACGATCCAGTAGTTGGTTCCTAATCCAGGCTGAACGAATTAGGCAGAGGGAAAATTTGCACCGTTATTTTCTTCGGCACCATATCTTTGCATGAATAGCTCTTTGTCCTGGGTGGAGAGTGCGTTCATTTGCTGGAAGAGCATGTCGACACGTTCCTCTGGTTCTTGGTATTGTTCCTCCCTTGGATCTCCTTCTTGCCAATCGATGAGGTTAGTCATGTGGTTGTGTTGCTGTTTAGGGGCGCGACAGTCCCGTGCAAAATGGCCTGTCTTGCCACAGTTGTAACAGGCTCCTTGGGTGCGTCACTTGTTTGGGTTGTCCGGGGTTTGGACTACTCGTCCTTGGTAGTTGTTCTGTCCTCTGTAGTTGTTAGGTGCTCGTGCCCGGTCTACGTCCATTGGGACTGGTGTGTTTCTCATATTTGAAGGGGCGTTGCTTGAGTTGTATTGTCTTTGTCCTCCAAAGGGTTGCTGGAATGGGTTAGGTCGAGGGAAGCGTGGTGGGTTGGGGTTCCTCTGCATATTCCAGTTTTGGGGGCGACTCTGCCAGTTGTTCCACGAGTTCGGGTGTGGTCCTGTGGTCTGTGGAGGTTGGGTTGGTCCCCTTTTACGGAAGATGGCGTCGATCATTTGTCGTGAGCGGACGCTTTCAATGGCTTGGCTTTTAATATCTTCGTACGTATATACCATTGGTGGTTTCAGGATGTCTTCTAAGACGGTTTTTGGGAGTGCGTTGAGGAACAACTGAGTGACTGCATGGTCTCCTGCTTCGTATTTTGTAAGGTGCACGTTTTGCTCAAATTCTTGAATGAATTCGTCGATGAGAGGCCATTTGACTCTCATTTCCTGTAAGTGCATCCTAGCGTGTGGGATCTTTTGCATGTCCACGAATTGTTGTTGGAACTCGTCTATGAATTGGTTCCATGTGTCTTCGTCATCGTCTATGTCTGGGTGGAGAAGGTTGACCCATTCTCCCATAGTTCTGACCCAATTCTCAACTTTGGGTCCTTGGATAAGTGTGAGTGCGATGGCGATGCATTTGATGTAGGAGCGTAGCGCTCCTACGTCCATGTTGACTCGAAAGTATGCCTTAAGTGCGTCTAAGAATGCATCGGCCTGTCCTCTGTCTCCATCGAATATGGTTGGGAGTGCTCCCATTATTTTGGCGTCTCCTGTAATGACAACGTTCGGTGCTGGGTTTTGTGGGTTTGGGTTGTTTGGTGGTCCTCCTCCTCTGCCATTTCCTCCGTTTCCTCCACCACCTCCACCACCTCCTCGAGGTGGGGGGAAGTGGGGGCGTTGTGGTCTGTTGTTGTCTGGGTCGGGGTCCTTTCTTCCGAAGACCTTCTTGAGGTTTTCAGCTGGTGTATTGAAGTATCCACTGGTGAAGGTGGATGTGCGCTGTGGGGCAGTGGGAATCATTTCTGGTACTGGTGAGGGGGGTCTGGTTGAGGCAGTTATGACTTGGGTTGGTACGGTGGTTGTAGACGACATCCTCTTCAGTTCTTCTGGGATATTAGCGGTGGGTTGTGTGGATGTGTCGTCGATGGCTTCTGATGACTCCGTTGTTTCTGCGTCTGATGTTGCGTCTGGCAGTGGCATGTCTTCCTTAGGAGGTGGGGTGACGAATCTGGATACTGGAATAAAGTCTCTGTAGGTGTCATTTGCTTTGTACGTTCCTTCTTTGTTATACTCCTCGAGTTCAGGGTATGCTTTGCCTAGAAAGCACTTGTGATTTTTGTCGTCGATGAGGACTTGGTACCACTTTCGTCCTTTGAATACTAATAGATGTATGGCGTGCGATGGTTCTAGTGCGATGGTATGGCTGTCGTGAAATGCCCAGCAAGAGAATGGAAGGTGAACATCTTCCTTGTTGATGTAGAATGCAACTGTGTTGATGGGGGCCCCTTCCTTTGGGCTTTCTTTGATATACTCCCATGGAGCCGTGGTGTCCTGTGTGTTCTTAGTTCCCTGTTGTAGAGGAAACTAAGCTGAGTCTGATGTTATGGGGCTTCCCCGAAGCCTATGCAATAAAAGCAGAAGGCGTTACTCGTCCTCGAGTTGCCTTTTCTGGGCCTGAACAGTCCCTCTCCAACCCTCCGTTTAGGGTGAGAGCGTGAGCTGAGTGCTCCCTAAGGTAAGTCAATAGAACGCTTCCAAGTCCCACTTGGAAGGAATAGGTCTTGCACACAAGATGAGAGCGAACCAGGTGTGTATTTACCAAGTCGAAAAGAGGAGACTCAGCTTAAGGTAGCTACAACTAGTAGTGCCTCTACTTATACTAGGGAATCCTAGTACACGTCTACTAGTAAGGAGTCATATCTATCAGAGGCAGTGTCCTAGGACTATATGGAGTAGACCCTACGTAGCTAGTCCTAATAGCTACTCTACTATGAAACATGAACCACAATCCCATCCAGCATGCTACGAATCAACCCAGGGCTGTGTCCATCAGTGCTGCTAACCTGAGGCACCATATGCGCCTGTGACAACCTGTGCCAAGGTTGTCAGACAATTGGCTCCCCAACATGGGGGCTTCCACCCTGGCTGTCACGGGCGCACACGGTGCCATTGATGGCATGGCATCAATGATGGACACAGCCCTGGTAATTGACTGATGCTACGTATGGTTTCATGTATATCAGCGTTTCGGATGTCCCCTTGATTGTGATCGCGTTTCAGTAGAGTTTCATACGTAGTCATTAGGGATGACTACTACTTACATATCCCTAGGACACTGCCCCAAACCCAGTAGTATAAGTAGACGTACTTACTGGCTGTATTACCTTAAGCTGAGTCTCCTCTAGAGACTTAGTGAATACATCTCTTGGCCCGCTCTCATCTTGTGTGCAAGACATATTCCTTCCAAGTGGGACTTGGAAGCGTTCTATTAGAACTCTACACAGGAGCACTCAGCTCACGCTCTCACCCTAAACGGAGGGTTGGAGAGGTACCATTTCGACTTAGGCAAGGCGACTCTAGGACGAGTAACGCCTTCTGTTTTATTGCATCGGCTTCGAGGAAGCCCCGTAACACCGGCACTGGGTCTGATTCCAGAGGGATGGGTACTGGCTCCGAGACCTCAGCTGGTAGTGCTCAGCCTGATCAATCCAGAGGGAGGGCACTTCATAGAGGGAATGACCAGAGGGCT
>QFEA01000139.1:0-10759 GCA_003315975.1 Lactifluus echinatus | reverse complement strand
CCGTATGTACGTCTTGGCCTCATGGACTATAATGGCATTGCGTGCGGGGTCGTACGACGCACGCACGACGTCGATGCCCAGAGACTCGGCAGTGTGCTCACCCACGTCGAGCCAGTACGCCTGCTGCCCACGTTTCCCGCATGTCCACAGAGTCGGGGCCGCGCGGTCTGCCCGAGTCTTCAGGTCCCACACCACCTGCTTTGGCAGGGGGTCCCGCCGGTGCTGGGTGAGCCAGCGTATGGCATTGGTATCGCATACCATTGTGCTGCGGTCTTCCTGGGTGAGCCAGGCGTGGGGGTTCGCCTGTACTGTATATCGGGTGCTGTAGGGATGATTGTCGGGGAAGTTATGCGAGCAGCTGGCGTGAATATACGTTGTATGGACGTAGCCCCCCGGCTCTGCTGCAGCGAGAGCGTCGAGGGTACCGTTGTACTCTGCTGTGACGCGGTTTCTGTCGTACGCGCTATCGAACTCGCCCACCTGCATCAGGAATGGCAGTGCCCGCAAGTTGCGCAGGCTCACGCCGTTAGGGTGCCCTGCCGACATGCTCGCTGCCGCTAGTCGGTCTGTCAGACGCGGCGCCACCTGATAGACGCCATCTCCGCCGGCCGAATAGCCAAGGAAATACACCCGATCCGGATCCACCTCAGCGAACGCGACCATGTTCTCGATCAAGCGCTCGTAGAGGATGTACGACTCGGGCTGAAAGTGGAGGTCCCAGGTGTCGGTGACTCCGCGTGGCGCTACATACACACCAACCACACCGTCGCTGGCCCGATAGTACACCTTCATTTGTTCCCACTGCATATCATTCAACCACGTCGGTGCCGTGCCGCCACCGTGCAGGGCAATGTACAGTGGATAACCTGCGGAGGGCTTGGGCCCGCAGGTGAAGGCAGAGTAGCGCATGACCTTATCGCCATAGCGTAGCGTCTGCGTAGTGTGCTCCTTCTGGCGAGCAGGGTCTTGCCATTGTTCAGTCCGGTATCTCTCCCACAGCACCTGCGCGTCATCGGGCGCTATCTGTACAGTGGAAGTGGCAGGCGCGCTCAACGCATCGATAGAGTTGGCGGCAGGTGAATGGTTGTCCTTCCGAGTTTCCTCGGTGTACTTGGCTAGGGTGTCGTGGAGAGTTGATTGAGAATTGGGAGGAGGGGCAGTAGCATTTGGGGTCGATGACATTTTAATATGGCTGGGAGGGTCGGGGAGTAGGAGGATTTGACCCTTACCCAACCTTGCCAATTAATACTGTACTGTACATGCACGTAGGAACCAGGAACGTAGATCAAAAGCACGTTGATCAAAATGCAGAATGGAAGGAAAGAGGCACAACTGAACTTGTACGTAATCCAGGCCCGATTCGTCACATGCAGAGAGTTCCAAGTGATGGCTACGATAATAGCCGGGTCTTGTAACTCTTGTTGTTAAGGCGAGCCACATGGCTGCGCTCGGAACCGCGCTCGGAACGGTTTACCTTGGACTGCTGGTTCTTCAACTGCAATCAACCTCAGGCTCCCAGAAAAACGTCGCCGACAATGCCAACCTTCTTTTTCACAACTCCCCCTTTCACTACAGATATATTGTGATCTATTGTTCGTCCGTTCGGTCGACGTCGTTCAACCATCAGACGGCTGCCATTTATCTAGTTGAGATCGGTTACCATGCACCCCAAGTCCGTCTTTCAATATTGACACTCAAATATACTAACTACATTTTAGTCCTTGCCCTCCATTCCTCCCTGGTTGTCGGTATCCATTGTAATTTGTATTATTAGAATCTCGCATACGTTTCTTATTTTTTCTGTTTCTGAAGTCTCGTTTTCCCTTTCGGATGATCGCCTCGGACACTCATCGTCAACGTCCTACGCACACCTCTCTCTCCTCAGTCGCCGGCCGACTTACTCTCGCTCCCTTTTGCTGGAAGCCCTTTGTCCTCAGACCCCAGAAGCAATTATTAGCCATGAAGAAAATAATGATGCTGTCACGCATTCGCATAGTTATGCAGGGGAAAGCATGGATATAAGTTGTGGTCACGGAGCGCCAAACACGTACTTCAGCTTCAGCTCAGGGCAATATACGGTGGAATAGGGGTAGAGAGTGAGAGGGGAGGGGGACAAGGGCAGCGGGACACATGCAGCAGGGAGAGATCACGGTGTTGAGACGGACCGCGTGTCCCGGAGCATGTACGCGATAAGCGAACTCGTAGATAAGTGGAGACAGACACACTAAGTGCTCCGATAATTATAATTAATAATAATACAACACATTCCTTTGTGGTACACACAGACATTTATGGACCGGGTAACCAACGCGCGTCGATGCTGGACGCTCTGATTACCCATTATAGTATATATATACATGATCTGTATAGATTACACATGCTGATGCGCGTTGGACTTTGGACATACAATATTGTGTCTCTATCTCACAAGATTCGAACACAACTAACTAGGTATATAGACCATAGCTTATACTCTCATTTGGACAAGTCTCTTTACTGTACAACGTATATTAAGTGCGCTGTAGGTAGAAGAAATATAAGTCTTCAGAAGTTGCTCTGAACGACCCTAAGTAACTGCGTGACCTCAAAGTTCAACACATGGGATCGGGAGTAGATACAGGTTGATGTAAGTAAAAAAAAAAAGGACACCACAACGAACTCGATAGCGTCGGAAACCACTCTCCCAACAGGGGGAATAGCAAGCACCGGGGCTGTCCATGACATATGTGCCCTCTATCATGGATGGGCAGACACCTTATATATTTGTATTTGGCGTGTAGGCTCGTATCAAAAGTGCTGGCTGAGACTGTGCTGGAAAGACTAAGAAAGTCCTGAATTACAAGGAAGAGAGTGCGAACAGGAAATGATCTGTGATTCGAAGGGTATTCGAAGGCCGATGTTGAGCCTAAACAGATGTCGTTTGTGGGCGTGGAGAGATAGGAGCGAAAACGATGACTCGAATTTGAGGGGCTCGACGACATACAAGTACAAGTACACACAATACCTTCGAGACAAGACAAGACACTACATTTGAGACAAGACACACAGTACATTCGAGACAAGAAACACATACGTTCAAGACAATCAGAACATAACTACATCAGCAAAACATGGAGGATCTCACAACGCATTGTGGGCACTCATGAGCTCACCTGGGCTGGTGCTAGCTCACAAGCGCATATGAGGCAATATGATACGCGAGAGATACGCGTGAGATATTGTCAGGGACATTTTCTGACTCATACTTTCTTTACAAGTTAATATTATTCTCACAAGACACGTGTGATTGTTTTTTGGGCTCATGAGGCTGTTACGAGATTACATCATTCGTGTGAGATACATATTGTTACGACTTCTCTCTCCTTGGCTCGCATCCGGGGCCTTGACTGCTTACACATACCGATGGACTAATTACATTATGATTACTGATCCAGGCTGACTGAGCGTTGATTACTGTACATTACTGATATGATGACTGATATGCTGACTGAGATAGCTTACTGATGCTGACTGATCCCTCAGTCAGCATGCTTACTGTACACTAGATACGCTTACTCATAGGTAGCACGTAGCCCTATATAAGCGCTGTATGACGTAGTGAACAGACCCTAAGTCTGTTCTCCTTGTGACAATACCAAGTTGCTCGACCCTTCCCTCTGCTTGTGCACCACCGCTCCTCAAGGCCCATTGCCTTGACTCGCCCCAGAGACAGACACACTTTGGCTGAGGACGTGACACTCCGTCCAGCAGCAGCCTCAGTCGATACGCGTAGGACTTGCACGTAACATTAGAACAGACTTAGGATCCTGGCATCAGGAAGCCGAAGAATAACGACCCCAGAGCGGGCCCGATCCCCAGAATGACCCCTACCCCGATTACCCTTCGACACACGATCAGTAGGACCCCACGAAGTACCCCTAGGCCGTATCCCACAACAGAACGGGAAGAATATCACAGGCTACTTTGCCAAAGGAAGCCCAGGACCCGGAGGTCATACCATCCCGTGGGACGGCTGGTACAGCAGCAGAAAAGGAGAGCCAGTAGCTCTCACCTACAGCCATAACACCTGGTTCCTGTTTCGAAAAGAACAGAACCCAGACACAGGGGAATACAGCGGAGGAGAAGCATACGAACTCCCGGAACACACAAAATTTAACCCACACTTAGATCGATTCAAGGGGACGAAACTAACGCAGCAAGTAATACAACCGCTACTCGAAGCACTCCAGGAAGAGAGCACCGAACCACAGGACGCGGAACCCACAGATCGCGAGGACGCTGCAGAAGAAACCCCAGACACCACAGACGACGAACCAGAAGACAAAAGAATGTCCACCGCCACGGTTACCATCGCATGCACAGTATCAGAAAGTGGAGGAGGTGGGAGCAATACCCCTGGAGGACCACCAGGTGGTGGAAACCCAGGGAACGACCCAGGTAATCCTGGACCAGAAGCAGGCGAACCAGGAGATGCTCCAGGACGCAACCCAGCTGAGACACATGGTAAAATGGAGGGACACCCGCCATTTGTGTACACAGGGGATAGGACCAAAGCCAAACCATGGCTACACGCCCTGGTCCTCTACCAGTTCATCAACCGCGACAACCAGATGATAACCAACCCCCACAATAGGGTGGCCCACGCACTGTCTTACATCGAAGGAGACCGGGTAGAAGCTTGGAAACAAAGGGTAATGAACTGGGTCGTACAAGAACCAATTCCCCGTCCACCATACCGGAATGCATGGGAACAGTTCGAAGCCGATTTCGTCAGGGATTGGCATGACACCAACGAACAGCCACGAGCAATCCAGAAATTGCACCAGCTCCGTCTTCAAGGAGGAGACATAGATGCATACGTGGCGGCATTTGAACAAGAAGCAGAAAAAGCTGAATACGATCTAAACGATGCAGCCACTCTAGAGATCTTCAAAAAGGGACTCACCAACTACAAATTGGTTGAAACCGCTATGCTCCACGACAATCCCAGAACATGGGAGGCATGGACACAATCCGTCAGACGAAGACAAGGAGAGCTCACCAGCCTCCAGGAATTACGCAAACCATTCTGGAATGACAGAAAAAAAGGGAACTGGCGCCCCTTTATAGGACAATCCCAAGGGCGACCCTTCCAACCGCGGGGACAATACAAAGACCCGAATGCAATGCAGGTGGATGCATTACGAAAGGCAGTCACCGACCAAGACAAGGAGGACTACCGTAAGAGAGGCGCATGCTTCAATTGCGGCAGACAAGGACATATCTCCAGAAACTGCCCAAAACGTACCACACCACCCCCACCTGCCAGGATAGCCCAAGCCAGCACTACACCGCCAGAAGGACCAGAAATGAACCCCGAACGCGTGCTAGCCTACCTCCGAGGACTCAATGACGAGGAGTATAGGAACCTGAACCAGCAATGGGCAGAGCGCATGGGGGAGGATAAAGAGGGTTTTGGTCAAGCCTGAGCAAAACGGCCTTTGCTCGGGCTCTGTTTCAACACGATGTATTTATGCCTCGGATTAATGCAATGAGACTTCTTGTGCAGTTCTGAACCGCATTGAAAATGGCCGACCTGATAGCCTTTGTAGACAGTGGAGCTATGGAATGCTTCATAAGTCAAGAGTTTGTAGACCAGCACAAACTCGGAACCAAACTCCTCCTCCACCCAAAACGGCTGCATAACGCAGACGGCACCAGTAACAAAAGTGGATCGATCACCAAGTACACTGACCTGGAAGTGACCACAGGAGATCAGGTGCACACGCTACGCTTCTATATTGCGGAAATGGGAGGCGACCACATGGTCCTAGGGTATCCATGGTTCGTAGCTGCCAACCCGAAACCCAATTGGGGGCAGGGGACACTCGATGTGGCAGTAATTATCAAGACCGCAGGAGCAGCCGGACCCAAAGCAGAAAAATGCACGCGCATTGCAGGGATGTGCACAGCCACGGTACAGAACCACCCCTTCCTGAAGAAAGGGGAAAAGCTAGTGCTTCGATTCTGCAAAAACACTGTGGCACAGCAACTCGCGGAACGAGCGGCGCCGAAAGAAGAAAAGCCCTGGGATCAGATCGTCCCAGAACACTACCACCAGTTCGCAAAGGTGTTCAGCGAGGAAGCCTCGAAATGCTTCCCGCCATCACGACCATGGGACCACGCTGTAGAACTCAAGGAGGGAGTGCCGGACACTATCGATTGCCACATCTTCCCACTGACGGTCGCCGAACAAGAAGCCCAGAGTAAATGGCTAGACGAACAACTCAAAATGGGATACATTAGGGGGACGAAGTCCAACTACACATCGGCGTTCTTCTACATTAAAAAGAAGGACGGTGCACTGCGACCAGTTATTGACTACCATGCACTGAACAAATGGACGAAGCGCAACAACTACCCACTCCCTCTGATTGACGAGCTAATTGATAGGTTAACAGCGAGGGCAGACAGACCAGCAGAGTTGTTCACCAAGCTCGATGTACGCTGGGGATACAATAACATCTGCATCAAGGAAGGCGACCAATGGAAGGGAGCTTTCAAGACAAATAGAGGCACATTTGAACCCATGGTCATGTTCTTCGGAATGACCAATTCACCAGCTACCTTCCAAGCAATGATGAACCACATATTCAAGGATCTCATTGACGGCGGATACGTGACGGTATACATGGACGATATCCTGATCCACACCCCCAAAGACTACAAGTTACACCGACAAATCGTGGAGCAAGTGCTTCAAGTGCTCCAGGACCACGACCTCTATCTAAAGCCCAAGAAGTGCACATTCGAAGTGCCCAAAGTCGAATACCTTGGAGTGATCGTCTCGGAAGGACACGTAGCCATGGACCCGGTCAAGGTGGAGGGAATTCGCCAATGGAAAACACCACGCAACCTAAAGGATGTCAGAAGCTTCCTAGGATTCCTGAACTTCTATAGGCGATACATCCAAGGGTTCAGCGCGAGGGCCGCGCCATTAAACAAACTGGTGGCCCATTGCGCCAAGGGACACAAGTTCAAATGGGCCGAAGAAGAGGAAAGTGCTTTCAGAGGACTAATAATGACAGTCACAGAAGCACCAATGCTAAAGCAACCCAACTTTGACCGACCATTCGTTGTGGACACTGACGCCTCCCAGATAGCCATGGGGGCAGTGCTACAGCAACACGATGAACAAGGAAAGCTGAGACCCATTGCATTCCTATCCAAGACACTCGACCAACAACAGCGAGGCTGGGACATGTTACGGTTCCAATGGACCGTTTGGCGAAGTGCCTTCGGGGTTTCGGGTAGTGACTTAGACAAGTCACTGAGTCGGTTTGTCTGAGCTAACACGTGACCTTGCTGTCACGGGTTCTAAGACAACTTAGACACAAGTCTAAGATCGGTGAGCTTCCCCTTGACTAAGGGAGCTGACTAAGCTTTTGGTCGGGAACTAGAGAGCACTCTAGTAGTGAGAGAGTTCGCCTTGTTAAGGACTCAGGCCCAAAGGCTTAGTCACAAGTCAAATTCCCAAGTAAGAACTTGAGGGAGATGAAAGGGGAAAGGGGAATTGGATTCAAGAAGCTTAAGCCGAAGCTAAGGACTTAGGGTCCAAAGCGAGGCTTCTTATATACGTAACAGGCACCCACATCAGGTGACTGAATCAACGAACTTTAAGGTTCAATCAACAATACAGTAATCAACGGATCAACGAGTCAACGAGTCAACAAACACGTACATAGATCCAAACAACGCGTGATCACGTGATGGAGTCACGTGATCCAAATCAGGTGATCAGTAGGCATGTGACCTAGCGTCACATGCCTCCGAGTCATGTGACCTAAAGTCACATGACCAAACCAGAAAGTGGTCAAAAACGAAAAGAAAGGTAAATCGTACTAAAACCGTAACAGGGACATGTACGATCGCGAACTATTCGCGGTAGTCGAGTCCCTGAGAGTCTGGCGACGCTATCTACTAGGAGCGCGACATCAAGTACTGATCCGAACAGACCACAACAACCTGCAGTACTTCAAGAAGCCACAGAACTTGAATCGCAGACAAGCCCGATGGATGCAGGAAATGGCAGATTACGACTTCAAGCTGGAGCACCGACCCGGGAAGCAAAATCAAGTGGCAGACTTTCTGTCGCGACCATTTATAGACGAAGAGGAGGACAACAAAGGCGTGGTCCTCCTCCCACAAGCACGATTCGCCAAGATGGAGTTCCCCAAGGATACGGAACAACGACGAGCGATACTGGCGCGGTACCACGACCATCCCAGCGCCAGACACCCCGGAATAGAACGAACAAAGACACTCCTGAAAAGGAGGTTCAAAGGAGAAGACGTTAACCGGTTCGCAGAGCAGTACGTGCGCGGGTGCATCATCTGTCAAGAAAACAAAGTGCGCAACACACAAAAGAAAGCCCCCACACACCCCATAGACGTACACCCGGACCAGGGACCGTTCCAGAGTATATCCATAGACCTGATCACAGATCTACCACCAAGCCACAAATATGACGCAGTACTGACCATTGTGGATCAAGGGTGCTCTAAGGCGACCAAATTCCTGCCGTGCACTAAAGAAATCACCGCAGAAGGAGTGGCAGCGCTATACTTCCGCCACTTAGTCCCGTTCTTCGGCACGCCAACCAGGGTCATATCGGATAGGGACCCCCGGTTCACTTCAGGGTTTGCCAAAGAATTGTGCAGACTAATGAACACGGCACAAAACATATCCACCGCGTACCACCCACAAACAGATGGCCAAACCGAGCGACTAAACCTCTGGCTGGAACAGTACCTACGACTCTGGGTGGCTAATGACCAAGGCAAGTGGAGTGAACACTTGCCAATGGCCGAATTCGCACACAACGCATGGCCCTATGAGAAGACGGGGTACTCGCCCCACTTCATGCTGATCGGATATGATCCGGAGGTACACTTCGACAGCACTACAACTGAAATACCCGCAGTAGAGGAGCACCTGTGGCGCATCAAGAAGGCCCGCGCAGACGCCACCAGGCTTCATCAGCAGGTGGCGCCCTACATTACCAAGCGCAAGTTCGCTGACGGAGACAAGGTCTGGCTGGACGGCCGGAACTTGAAGACACACCACCCGACCACCAAACTGGCACCGAGACACTACGGACCATTCAAGATACTGCGGAAGATAGGAGAAGTGGCATATGAAGTGGAACTCCCAGTACACTGGAAGATCCACAATGTATTCCACGCGAACCTACTATTCCCCTTCGTGGAAACTAAGGAACACAGACCCAACTATGAGCAACCACCAGCTGACATAGTAGATGACGAAGAAGTCTGGGAAGTCGACCAAGTTCTAGATTCGTGCATCTTCGGGCGCCGCCGCAGCAAGCAGTACTTGGTCAGCTGGAAGGGTTACCCCCAATCAGAAAACTCCTGGGTCAGCACGGATGATATGAACGCTGACGAAGCCATTGCAGATTATGAAGCACGAACTGCGGATCACCAAGCACACCCCAAGCGCCGAGGACGGTGCAGGACTTAAGAGGGGGGTAATTTCCACATACCACAGCATGCCAGACAACCTTTCCCGCTTCTTGGAACGCATCACAGCCTCCCAAATACACCAATTCCCATCCACGCTCGACGCCATTCCACCCGAACACCGCCAACAATTCGTACAAAACTACATTCTACGCGATCTACCAAACCTAGTAGCCCAGATACAAAGAGAAGACCCGTCCCTTTTCGAAGAATCTTACCAGCACCTCCTGAACACCGCCAGAATATGTCTGCTCCACCTACATCGACTCGCACTGTCCACTTCGCAGACACCCCAGACATCATCGCGCCCCAACCCATTCCTTGTACCTCCACCCTTACAATCGTCAACGGCGCAGGAGAACCTTTTCGTAGTGCCATCTCCCCCGACACCAACATTGCAGTACCCGGAAGCAGTGGGGCAAGCACTCCAGACACAGCAGACGGGCCCACTAACGCAAGAGCAACTGCGCCCACTCCAGATGGCATGGATAGCCAACACCAACTGGCGTGCACCAACCCCGACCCCCCAGAACTCTCGAACGCCTCAGGAGAACCAGACCGAGCCACAACCCCCTTCCACAAACCGCAAGAGAAAGAGGTCATTGACCTCACTACTGACGACGATTCCTCTGAAGAAGGCGAAACCAGCAGCAGTGACTACTCCACCGACACAGACATCAGGCGCAGGCTCAAGCAAGTCATGATCAAGTCGAGCAACGAAGCTATCGACAAAGCACTCGACAACCCAGAGACGCCGGACGACATTGACCGCGCGCAACGGGCCATCTGGGTCAAAGACCACCTGGAACAATGCCAGAAAGTCAGAGAAGCTAACTGCGCAGCAGTCGAAGCTGGAAGTCCACGCCTAGGCAAACGCAAGAGGACTGAGCGCGACGAGACCTTGGTCGCGACACAGAGGTGGAAGACCACAGCCAGAGAGGCGGTAGAACGCATCTGGAACGAAAAGAAAGCGTTGGACGAAGAGATCAACGATGAAGATCCCCAGACACCACCAGACCCCACCTTTTACCTGGAGACCGGCACACAGGAAGAAGAACTGGACCGGGCGCTCCCATACCAACACCCTCGGTACCCCTTTGTCTTGAATCAAGAAGGCAACCCCGGTTACACCACGCACCTCGTTGCTGACTATGCAGGGACGTACCATACCGCCAGGTATCAGGCCATCGATATGAACCGCATCCGCCCAGTCATGAGACTGACCATGGGATGCGGACAAC
>QFEA01000133.1:75747-106026 GCA_003315975.1 Lactifluus echinatus | reverse complement strand
GGTTACGCACGGAATTGGCCTTGGGGTTAGCCATGAAGGACCGATATAGTGTGTTTCGGAGAGCATCCGAGACAGGAGTTGGGGGCTTAAAGGATGGATTTAAAGGAAAGGGCTTAAAAAAGCGTATTCAGGATTGGCGGGATGAGCGACAAGTTCGGCTTCACTATACAGACAGAGACGACTCAACTACTTTGCCTCCAAGCCAGTTACATGGCCTGTGTGGTTTCTCGAATTGCTTGCCAAAGGTCTTCTTCCAGACAGCCATCGTTGGATCCTTCGTGGCCGACCTGTCACCATTGTCTTGCCCGTTACCGCTACCTTCCGGATTGACAGGTGGGATGGAAGAGAATAGCCTTAGATTGGTGCATTGACGAGAGAGCGAAGAGAGAAAGTGACGATGGGCAAGCATTGGAGTTGTCCGCTCGTCGTCCGTCGGTCGTCCGAGTCCCGAGTCTGGTAAAACACGTGAGCAGTTGAGGGCAGGCAGATACGCGTCAAGTCACGACCATCATGACCGACCTGTTGGAGGCGTACTCTGCTCTCAAACACCCCCGTTTCTTGTCATTTCCTTCGCAGCTCCCATTTCATCAAGTACATGGCTTCCTACTCTATTCCATCCTCCTCAATCCGCACTTGTTACAATATCCCCCGTCGCGTACATATCAATTGTCTTTTTGGAAGTGGGCAATCAAACACCTTGAAATGCTCCTTGTCGATGAGGCAGGCGTAATCCCCCCGATCTCATAAACTTATCAATTACGCTTGCACAGGAGGATGCTGAGGTTGACCAGCGACTCTACGATCGACTGATTTCCTTGGTGGCGACGACCAAGCCGACGTATGTTTTATCGAGTGTGCGAGCTGCCGATCGTTTTCCGACCGATTTTATCATGATAGGGATCAGCACATCCTTATTCCACCATCTCCATCTTTTGTGACTCATTACTGGAGCCCAGCTCCTCATCTGTCGGGGCCGCTCCCGTCAGTCGACACTATTCCGCAGTCGGCAGAATGTCGTTCTGTCACGCTGTTCGAGTCCCGTACGACAATTGAGGGGGGCACTACTGGACTGCGGACATGGCGCGCCAGTTTTGTCTTGGCTCAATATCTGATTCGGAACCCGAGTATGATTATGACGTGTTCCGCCAGCATTTTCGCAATATTCACTCATATACTTTAGCCCTTTTGGTTAATAAATCTGTCCTGGAGTTAGGCTCCGGCACTGGTTTTCTCGGTCTTGTTGTAGCTGACATCCAACTAAGCGGTGATGGGATAACAGGGTCCAATGCCCTGTACCTCACCGACGCAAATGGAGATGTCCTGAAGCGATGCCACGAGAATACTCAGCTACCATGCAGTGGGCGCATTTCTCATGACGCCCTACCTTCCGCTAAACCATTCCAGACGCGTCTTACCGGCACGGACATTTGTTTGTCAAATCACTAGACTGGTTTGATGCGCTCGCGGAGGATCAGGTCCCGAATATTCGCTCATTTTTGGGTGGTATTAAACCAGATTTGGTACTCGGCGCAGACATTGTGAGCCACCCTTTGTTGTGCTTGGGCCCGTAATCAAATGGCAATCCCATGCGCAGCTGTACCATCCTGACATGATCGAGCCGTTTCTTGCCACCCTCAATATCGCGCTGCAGACATCAACATCTCCCGCGGGTGGAGTTGCATACCTCGCTCTGACGATCCGGAACGCTGACTTAGTGGATTCATTTCTCTCTGCACTAAGTAGGCAAGGTCCACTGGCACTCGTCTTGCGGTTCAACTTACGGCTCTAATCTTCAGTGCATCATAATTTGTCAGCGGAAGAGGTGTCAACCTTCGATCTTGACGGTGACATGTCATTTCTGGAACAGTCCGAGGGTGTTGATCATGATCAGGAGGTCAGAGTATTCATTATTCATTCTCCATTCGGGTTAAAATAATCCGTTTAAATACATAATTTCGCTTAACCCTGACTTGTCCGCTCGAATATACTTAATATATTTGCTTTAAAAAAATGCCAAACAGATACACGATTGATTCTTGTTATTAAACAAAGCAACAACGCTATCCGACGATGCGTTTTTGTGATGTAATAAACGAACGTGATGAGGACAAGGTGGCGAAGGGAATCATTTAAGTATACTTGAACACTTCAAAAATCTCAAATAACCGGATGGGCGTGAGACCATCAGTGGGTTGATTATTGGGCAAACTAAAGTGACGCGCTTGTTCCTCGTCCTCGCTGTCAGTCTCAGTTTCATATACAAAAGCATCCGTCTCAGGCCAATTAAACCGTTTCCGTCGGAACCTAGAAGAGAAAGATTGCAGAATAAGCTCATAAAAATCTCGAGATGGAAGTGGAGATTGGGAAAAGAAATAAACACTTACAGGGCGTACTGCCATAACGCGTCATCCAAGGCCTCGCGCGACGTTGAAGATTTATTTTTCTCAACGAGCTCGTCGATGTGAGCTTCCAATGCGCGTTTCGCGCTTAAGACCGAGTTCATGTGCTTGTTCGAATGCATCTCGAGCTCGGTCGGTGACATCGGCATGAACGTCACAGAGCGGCGAGTACCCGCCGAAGACGTGCGGATCACCACGACGCCGGGCGGCTGGTACAGTGTGCCGGCGGGAGACTGCTGCACGACACCCATCACCTTCGCCGCTTTCTTGCTCAGGATGGGGGGCAGATTCGTCAGCGAGAAGACTTTCCCCGGCGGGGCCGGCCGCGCAGCGTCCGACGCCCTGCTGCTCTTGTCCTGTCCCCAGTCGATCGTAATGCCGATCCCGAACTCGCGCTTTTTCGGCTCTCCTTTTTTCGTCGAGGAAACGGCGCGGGTTCGCGCCATAAAGTCCTGAGACGGGAGGCAAACGTGCGCGTAGAAGATCTTCACGAGTCCGCCGGGGCCGAATTGTCTCCGGATGGCGTCCACGAGGACGGCACGCGGCTGCGGGTGCACTCCGTATCTCTCCGCGAGCATTTCGAGGTAGAGCCTTTCCAGGTCGCTGCAATTCCGCGCTTCGGAATTCCAGTCCTCGCATGGACTGGTCCTCGAGTCGTCTCGTGTTGCGCTTTTCGGCGCGCGCTTCCCCTTCCCAGCCTCGCGAACATACGAGTTTGGGTACGGTTCGTGTATTGTCTGAGCGAAGGTAGAGCTAAGAGGATTGTCCGGCCCAACGAATGGAAAGCAGAGCTGATCGTGGATAAGCTCCAGGCGGCCTTCGGGGCTCAGAACGCGATGGACCTCAGAGAGCACAAAGTCCCAGCGATCTCGCGGAATCGCTAATGTGGCGTCGTTCAAGCGCACATAATCGAACGAGTTGTCTGGAAATGGAAGTGCCTCCGTGATACTTAAGACGAGGTACACGGTCAGCTAGAGGGCTTGAAGTGCAGTCGTGCAGTTACATATCTACGCACAAATTGTGAGATAGAAGCTCTGCGTTCTCTGCAATTTGCCCAGGGTCCGTTGTTGTCTGTACTTCTTGCATGGAATGTGGGATATCCATTCCGATGATCGCTGTTCCATGAGTTCGCCATGCCTGTGCAGCGTACTCGACCCAGTGGCCGCCCCCACAGCCAAGTTCAAGGGCATTACGGATAGGCATTGAAGGGGAAATATAAAGAAAAGATGGAGAACCATCTCTCGTCAGCTTCTTCAACAACTGATGTGAATGAAGCTCGCTGCCAGCAAGTCTTAGTTTTCCAGAAACGTTCAAAACACCGTGCGACTCACGTTTGGACACTAACGAGATCGTGAAGCATATAGTATGGGACTTCGTTGCGCGGATACACATCGTATTTGACACCACGTATGATCCGGTAGTTAAGGTACTCGTCTCGAATGTCATGGCCAACATTCTCTACTCCTTCGGAATCAGCACCAGGCTGGGAATTGAAAGGATGAGAGGAAGAAGCTAGAAAGGACTTTATTGGAGAGAGGCCATGGAATGCAAGAGGAAACGCCGATAACAGCTCTGCCGGGAGGTGGCCGGTACGGTTTTTTAATTCAGGTTGCACCCACGACGTGAGAGGACCATAGGTAGAACTCAAAGTAGGGCATTCCGATGCGGTAGCTTGACGCGGAAGGGTTGCTGCTGGCGCGCCAACAACGTAGCTGGGGTGTTTCATAACGGAAGTCGGCATACTTAGCTAGCGAGTTACAGAATATCTGTGGCTGAGGGACAGTTTAAGACGGAGGGTGTACTTGGCACCGGGTCCGGTATTATAGATAAATAAGTGCCTCGAGGGGATTAGAGTGTCGAAAGATCGTGGTCATTCTGCAGACCTTTTAAACTCGACGCTTTAGTGCCATAACGTGAGGTGGAAACCACATGTCATGGATCAAGGTGCGAGGGTGCCAAGATCAGGTAAGAGCAAAGCGACCACAAAGCCCAAATTGGAAAAGACCAAAGGTTGCACGGCGTGGTGGCTGGTAAACTTGAGAATCTGTGTGGATTGTGGAGGTCAACAATCGAGTTAAAAGCACCACACAACATCCCAGCACTTAGGGCAAATCTTATGGCTGACATTTATGGATCAGCGGAACGTAGATGAAAGGATAATAGTCCAAAGAAAGACACGAATCGCCTTCTATTTTTAATATTATTGAGCAGGTGAGTGACAAAGTAGAACAGGCGCCGAGGATGAGCCCACTACATTGCCGTGCGCGCTTTGCCGCTGAAAGTTTACCGTCCTGCAGATTGACAGGCTACTACATAGGGTCCCAAACCAACCTTCAAACCCCGCAAAGAAGGTAAATCAGCTGCTTTAATCATCGTCCTTTGGAGGAGGGGGTCCACATGGCTGGAGCATTCGCTTGGTTTTTCCTTCCATCAGCATACATTTCAGTGAAGATGGCAAAACGGTGTACCTCTGTCATCTCGAATCTAGTACGTGCAGTCGCCTCTCCATCAGCAATGGAAAGATAGGACAAGAGACTGGCGTGTCCGACGATGGACGACAATGTATCCCGGTGTTGATGAGTCAGCCACTCACTGCATGACCACAGTGAGTGAGAAACGGCGGCAAAACAAGGTGAAGACGGACTATTTGCTCAGGTCGGCGTGGCCTGCAAAGAAATCAGCTTGGGAAAGAACACAGATGTAACATGGACGTACCGGTGCCAGTATAACGAGCATGGACTAATTCACAAGATGTGAGAATGGATATGATGAAGGCAAATTGAGGTCACTTACGATGTTCTAGTTGAGTATTTGCGGTATATCTCAACTCGGACGACTGTCAAGCGACGCCGGATTGTTATTGAGCATATGCTGGGCAGATTGAATGTGTCAACGAACCATGTTCAAGTCCAAGAGACGCGGATTGTTTACGCTTGTTGAATATCAACTTAACATATGTATTGTACAGTGCAGAAGTCAATGTAGGTGTAGGTGTAGGTGTAGGTGTAGTTAATCAGTCTCTGTAAGCCCCTGCAATCTTGCCATCAGTGTTTCCATTCTCCCAGCAGCATAGGCGGGGCTCGTTGAAGACAAAAGGTCATCCAAAGTCTCATAGAAGGTTTCTTCCGTTTGTACCTAGATCACTTAAATAAAATCTACCATTGTTGAGAAGATGCAACCCAACTTTGTAACCTGCGCACGACAAGACTACGTTGATGGTCTGGCCTTCTCGCAGAGTGACGGTTGCCTCTGCCTCGTTCTCAGTGAAACGAATTATTTCCGAGCTCAAAATCCCGAACGACTGCTCGTTCAGGGCCTGTGCAAGCTCGTGCCGATAAAAATCAGCAACTTCCTCTCGCGCTTCCATGAATAAATGATGATGGCACAAATGGAAGAGTCAGGTTGTCGCGAGTCGGTGTGTCGCGTCAGCGTCAGCGTCACCGTTGCAGTCATGTCGACCGACACGCCCAAGCTCAAGAAGAAGCTCTCCGCACTCACGAGCTCACTCGACGATCTCGAGACTGACTTATCCGCCTTGCTGTCTCAATCCCTACCAGAGGTCCTCCTCGGTCTGGACACGATCCAGCAAGCAAAGCTGCAGGTCGTCATTCCGTATCTCGTGTACGACCTCGTCTTCGGTCCGTCACACAGCCTTCCCTTCGTTCTTCTCTGTACGCGGTTTCCACCGACAGACACAGTTTTACAGTCTACTTAAAGACAAGAGGGTTGGACCCGAAAACGCATCCGTTGATCGCGGAGCTCGTACGTTCGTCGCGCATAGCGGCGAATTACCTCGACTGACATTCGTTCTAGGACCGAGTGCGACAATACTTCGATAAAATCAAAGATGCCGAAGACCCCGCAAAACGTGCGTGTTGCCTGCCCACCCTATTTAGTGATTTGCTGAACCATTATCGCAAAGGCCAACTCGCAATCGATCGAACCGCCGCAACCCGTTTCATCAAGCACGCCATCGCACAAGCAAAAGATACACCTCCGACTGCCCATGATCCCGCCTCTTTCGGCCCTAGTGCCGGTCCCAGCACCCGCGCACTGTCCGGCAACCGCAGCGACGTCGATGGTGGCGACACGGCCCCCACAACCTGCCTTCCTGTAAAAATGACAGAAAAGATGCTCGAACGTGAGCAGTATCACGCTGCGCTGCGGGAAGAAGATACGCTGGCGGGCGAGGAAGAGGAAGGCGGGGACTTGGCGGTGATCGACGGGGAGGAGGAAGAGGACCCGATCGATGGACTCCCCGACCACAACCACGGACATGATTCGTCGTCGTCGCTGCGTCAATCGTCCGTGTCGGAAACCGAAGCCGCTGTTAATGCCAAGGCCAAGAGCAGGGACAGGCGAAAGGCGAAAGCACCCGTCGACATCCCAATTTCGCCCCTGGGCTTTGGTCTGTCGGAAATCAAGAGCACTGGGAAGAGAACGCGGCCAGCGATAGACCCCTTCGCAGGTCTGTGCAGCGTTTGCTAACTAACACATTGATCCACATTGACCCTGGATTTATCTCTTGCACGTGTAGGGTACGGCGATGATCCAGTTACCGGTTCCCCTACAGTAATTGCTGAGGCTGGTTCCGCTCCAAGCACTTCCCCTCCTGTAGCGAAGGCTCGGAGGATATATAAAGGGGATGCCAGTGCTGAGCCTTCAAGTGGCGTCAACACCCCATCGGGCGAAGAGCAGCGGGACGGCGTGAAAAAGTCGAGAAAAAGATCCAAGAAAAGGGGGCGTGTTTGAGCGTTGGATTGTCAGATACACTAAATCCGCACATGCGGATAATAACATAGACGCAACCGCAACTAAATCAGTAACTCTCAAGTCTGTGATGGTACAAGTTAAATACAGTATTCCACGGCTGATTCATGACTGCCAACGTAAAAACGGAGTAAAAATACAAAAGTGTTACATGATTGTACATCCGTCGCGTTCATTGTTTGTGTCTAGAAGGCTCGGAGAATTCACCCCCGATGAACGTCTTCCTCCTGGTGACCACCACCTCGACCGTGCTGGGAGGGCGTCGTCGGTACCGGAGACATTGGCATCACGGCTCCGCCAGCTTTTGCGGCGTTTGCTGCGGGCAGCAACGACCGCATCGACAATTTGCCATGAAGCAAATGTCTTGAGCACGACACGCTGGGGGTCGCATTCGTCCTGGCCAACGCCGAGAGCTTCGTCATCGCGCCCATCAAGGTACGCCAACCGGCGTGCTTCGTACGCCCGCCAACCAAGTCGAGGCCGTACCGAGTCGTTCAGCTCCTTAACAGTGGCCTCATTCATTGAGCGACAGTCAATCGCAACGAGAGTTGCATCTTGTGCATTCCTCTCACGGGCCAGCTTCACAAACTGCTTTACAGAAGCAACAGAAATGCGTGTGCTGTCGGCCTCCAGAATACGGAGACGTGTACAATTTTGCATTAACGCAAGGAAGGCATCATTGCTGAGGTGGACGGCGTAAGAGACGATGAGATGTTCCAACGTATGTCCAGGTACGCAATGGAACTGCGTGATATCGTCGGAGGAAGAAGGCGTAACGGCGCGTAGGACATTGTCCGTTATGTCGGATGCATCCTCCAGGTCAAGCTTTCTGAGATTGGGAAGTGTTTGTAGCAGTCGGATGATGCCATCATCTTTGAGCTCTCCTCCGATGCCTCCTAGCTCCAACAGCTCCAACAGGGGTAGAGAGTATGCTAGATGGGAGCAAGCAATGTCGGTAAGAAGGGTGCAGTATGACAACGACAGATGTCGAAGACGAGTGATCCGCCTTCGGTAGCGTCTTCCATCGTTTGAGTTGCGGCCAGCTTGTCGTGCCGTAAGAGAGACAGAGTCGAAGGCGAAATCTTCTGTACACGCCACGAATGCGTCTAGGGATGAATTGTGAAGGTCCCTGCAGTAGCTTAAATCCAATACTTCGAGGTAAGGTGCCGCCTTCCCCAAGGCGGCCATCGCGCTGTCTGTAACACCCTTCAATCCCGACAAACGCAGCTCGATCAAGGGAAGCAGCTTTGACTGTGCGACAGCAGAAGATGTAAAGGATCGGATGCCAGATCCTGTGAGATTCTTGCATCGACTCAGATCCAAAGATGTAAGCCGTGGACAATGTTTGGAAAGGGTTTCACAGGTCTCATTCGTCACGGCTGGCATCCCCTTCAAGGAGGAGGTCTCTAAGCAGGGGCTTTGTGACAAGAGATAATGGAGAGATGATGTCGTAACCATTGAGCAGTTGTTCATGTTCAGGTAGGTGAGCTGGTTGCGAGGGGACGCCACCCTCATACCATGCGTCACGGACAGACGGTTTGCCAATTCCTCTACGGTGGACGAAAGGAGTCCCCCGTGACCCGAAAGATTGAAAGAGATGATAAATGAACCAGCAGAGTCCGCAACTTGTAGTAATTGTGAAGCAGGAATCTTCGGGAAGGCTCTAAGATCCAAATTACTCCACAATTGTCCATCGTGAATAAGAGATAACCAAGCCTTGCAAACCTGACCGCGGAATGCGTCGGCCCATAGCTAGTACAACAGATAGATCGCGTACTCACCCTACTTAGCCGCAAAAGCTCTCGTACCCCCTGATTTCGACCGACCCACTTATGCTTCGAAGCTTTGTTCACCGTCCACCTGCCTTCGCGAACCCTGCGCGCGTGATCTTCCTCATAAATCTCTACGAGGAAACTGAAGATGCGCAAACGAATTTCCCGTGGAAGCACGCCATCGAACAAGTTGGGGGGATTGATAATGGGAATGGGCACGAAGGTATCCGTGGTGTCCATTGGGACGATGTCAAAAGCATGTGGTAAGGGAAACGGATCCGAGAAGGACCGAGCATTCGCCTTGTGGGTACGTATATCTGCCACAGGCCGGGTCGCCAAATAAACAGGATAATCATCTGGGAGTGCACTTGTTGATCCTCCACCAATGCGATCGAGGATAAGACAGGAGTACGACCCCGCTCTGAACTTGTCTTTTGAACGTGGCTTAAAGTCCCGCTTCCACGATGCCAAGCAACTGCCGGTCTCGACGGTATCGGAACTGATTGGTACTTGCACTCCAACCTCCGGGGAGCTCGGCACGGATCGCGTTTGCCGTCTATTCAACGGGTGAAATCTGTGAGACTGTTCATTGGGGCCCTTAGACGACTCGATCGTCACCCTTGCAGGCGCAGAAGATGAGGCGACGAGGTGATCGGGATGACGGAGTAGCAGATTGGAGGAGGACCTTCTTCTCGGCAGTACATCGGCGGGCATAGAGACCACAGTACGAAGGGCAGGACCACGAACGTTTGGTAAGGTGTAGGAGGGGGTTTCACGTTCGACGCGTGGGGGACATAAAGAGCCATACGAAGAGGGACCTGGCTCGGATATGAGACTGGGGGACGGGCATATGTCAAAGGACATAGGAGGAAATGTGAGGGGAGGAAGAATCGGAGGAGAGTTCCTGGATTTCCCTTTGTCAAGGTAAGGCGGGTGCGTATCATACGGTAAGTCGTCAAGGTCACTTTGAGAAACGAAATTCTGGAGGGCGGCTGTAAATTCATGCTGGATAGTGGGCGGAGAGGATGATGGACCAGGGAGCGACGATGATCCGGGAAGGTTGTCGGAATCGAGGGATATCGAGAATAGGTCGGATTGCGCGGCGGCCGCTCCGCTACTCGACGGAATTTGGACGGGGTTAGATGGACCCTTTCCTTTCCGCTCGGGGAGAGCTAACTGCTCAATGGCAAAAGGTAATGGATCAGAAGACATGATGGGACTTGGACGTGAGGGATTGTTGGGCTCCCAGTCTGGGGGATTCATAGCTAGAAGTGATGGCGAGCCGCGAGGCTTATGTATGCAGACGGGGAGGTGTCTTTATCGATGTCGCACCGACGGCTCGTGGCCTAAGGCATACGGACAGAGGATGTCGAGAGGAATTAATAGATAAGATAGAAAGAAATATGGGGTGGTACTAGAAGAGGAGTGTGATACAAAAGCGACTAGGTACGGAAGAACCAATTGTTAAGTGAGATGTTGCACATGCCAGCCAGGCCCGGTCTCGGGTGAGCGGTGAGCGGTGAGGGCGAGGAGTGGGGGAACCCTTTCATGAGGATGACCGCATACATCCGTGACTTGCTTAATCAGGCGAGCTCACTCGCTCACTCGCTTCACTCACTCACCTCCCCATCCCCAACTGTCAACCACGTGCCGTACATCCCTTGGCCTAGGCCGCCTGTCGCCTCCTCAAATTTACCGGTATCGGGAAACGTTTTACGGACAAAAAAGTCTATTACATTACACAGCCCTGGAACAAGTAAGCATGTAACATGTAGGTGAGAAAAAGAGCCAGGGTGCAAATCAGAATCAAGGTTTCGCACGACCGTGTACCGTGTACTCCGACGGATAGTGTCCTTAATCAATCAAAGTACACGGCCTCCTTATGCGCTGATCCAGCCACGCGGGGCCCGTGCACGACGCATATGTACAAGAAATAAGCATGTGGTCGGTCAAGATGTTTGAGCCCTCGGGTTATCTCGAGAGGCCTTCCAATTACTAGTGGCTGCCTTGAACCTGTTGGTTTTACGAAATCCATCCATCAGCATCAGACGACCTCGGGTTGGCTAAGCTTGCTTGACTCACCTCTCTGAGTGTGACAAATCCGGCTTCTCTTCCTTCAGACGCGCCAATTCTGTTTGCATAAATTTGTTGAATGGGGTGAGCTTCTTGCGCCCTCCGCCACCCGAGGACCTTGCTGTCGCGTAAGTGAGCTAAATACAATCACACACTCAGGCAAGCTCGACGACGTACCTTTCCTCTCCGGTTTGTCGGTTGTTGCCTTCTTTTCCTTGGGCATTCTCTTCGACCGTTCACAGCTGATCAATCAAGTGGGTAGATCTAAACCACGTAGTCGACGCGTGGTCAAGGAACCAAGGTTAGTTGTTGGGTCCAGGGGAAACAAACGAGTAAGGCAAAGATGGCTCACCGAGAAGAGAAGAGGGGAGGTAAGAGCGCGGCTAATTCTGAGATAAAAGGTGGGGGGAAAGAGAATGAGAGATTAGGGGGGAGCGTAAAGGGGGGCGTATAATTCCCAACCTCTTATACTGTCGTCCTCTCGACTCGACTGACAGCTCAAATCTCAAACTTCGATCGAGATCTCCGCGCATTGAAGAGACCCTCTGTCACCCTCTCTGTCCGCGCTCGACACAGTGATATCAGTTCGGGGTCCCAGCTATATTGCCCGTGTGACCCGTCCAAACAATGCACGCAATGGCCCACACACGGTAACAGAGTAACAGTGTACGTCACAGGTTGGCCTCTTTTGAACTAGCTGCTGCACGCCCAACCCCGGCAATGCTCTCAATCATGCTTCCTCCGCTCACGATACCAGTAGTCGCGATCAAGAACTTTCGGCCTAATAGAGAATTAGGTCAAGACAACCCCAGGGTCGATTGATTTACCTTGTGTCTGACGGCCTGCCCATCGAAGAGCAGCGATCTCTGTGTACGTACAGCCACCAAGAAAGAATACCACTGTGGATGTTGTTGTGGTTCGTCCCCCGGAGGTTGAGACTAAACACGTGGTTTAAGACAACCGACAACAAGATCCCGTGATCTCTGGAACAACTCACGCAACGTAGTAGTGCTGACCCCGTTGGTCGGCTCGTCTCCCTTCTGTGCAATGTCAAAGGTCTTCCCAGCAATACTTTCGACAATGTCTTCGAACCCCTTGAAACCGACGATAGGATGCGCTTGTACCTGCCCTAGTAACGTCGACTTGCCCTTTCTTCCATCCTCTTCCGTCCCTCCCTCTCTGCTTTTAGCCGGATTGCTGAGAACACCGCCCTTTTGTGCCACACATTGAACAAGTCGAATGCTGATGGGTGCATATCCAGAATAAACGAAGCTAATATCATTTTCCAGTTCATCGAGTGATTCATTGCCATCGATTAGCAGGCGCAACGATTTCCGCAGAGAAGCGTATGGGTACTTCGCGCTGGTCGCCGCGGAAGCCGACGGAGGTAGGGGATTCGGAAGCAGGATGGCCAGGGGAGGACTAGCCAGGGAAAGTAGTAAAGGAAGATAGCTGTATCCGTAAGCCTGTAACACCATTAGGAGGTATCACTGTTACAGGTTCAAAGAAACCCACCTGCAGAACCTCCTTCTTTATATTCTCGAGTGTTTTGCTTTTGATACCACCAGCTGTGATACTGGCAAGACAGAGAAGTCGGATCACAAGTTGCATTTCTGCCCCCTGCGCGATAAGGTCTTCTATGGCCGTTATCTGCCCGGGCACATCATAGGACACGAGTACGTCTGGATTATGAGTATGAGTACGTGCAATATCCAGTCACAGAATTCCTGACTTTGTTGTATTTCTAGCGACTTGTTGAAAATCTCAGATCGTGTCACAGGCATTATCATCTCCGACAATCCGGTGTCTAAATGAGTGTCCCGTCCCACCATGAGTATCCCATCACCAAAGCATGAGGGTGAACTGTCACAAAACTTACGGAGTTGCAATGCTCGGTGCTCTGCTTGAAGGCCGCCTAGCTTACCCACAAAATCACGCAATTGAGACACAGATGCTTGATGACGAGCCTGAGTGACAATTCAGTGTTTCATGGGGTCTCTGAACAAAACGTATACAAACCCTATAGTCTTCATCCAGTCGACGTGCAGCTTTGTTCAATCGCTTTCCAACGGACGCAAAGTTAAGATCTCGCAACTCGGCAAAAATAGGGTCCGTTGAGGCGGAAAGGTGATGTTTCCGTTTCTTTTCCTGAACAAGGGCCGGCGCTGGAGCCGTGGAGGTGGCCGATCTTGACGCAGCTGCGTTCGGGTTGGACGGCGGGTTGAGTAGCGATGCCGGAACCTCAATGTGGGCTAAAGGCAAACGTCAAGTATCCAGTTGAACGCGGCGGTGAAGTGCCTACAATTCCTGACATGGATAATCTCGTCGATTAGCCCCTCATATGTCAGCTGGGTTAGCAGAGGTGTGATCATGTCGACGCGTCGATCAATAATGATTAGCGTGTCGAAAGTGTCTGAGACATCGAGCAAACTCTCCCTATCAGCGCTCTCGCGATGGGTTGTATGGTGTGTGAGCAGCTCCGCTAACCGCTGCGGGTTATTAGGAAGGTGGTGCTTTCGTCATGCCGTATTAACTCACCCCGGCATGGTCACCTTTCCCGATAATCCGAGGGAATAGTCCAAATAGCTTCTGAAGAGTGTGCAACGCCTGTGATGAGTCATAGATGGAGGTTTCATCGCCATCCTAAGTAGGGGTCGTAAGAGTAACGCTACAGCACGAGGGCCCAGCCTACCACCCATATTTCCTTGAAAGCCTCGCTATTCTCGAGTGACACGACATCATCCGCGATTGGAATAAACTGGAGATTGTAAGAAGAAATTGTCACATCTCCTAGAACGCCTTCTTCCTCCAGCACTCGAGTGATAAGGGTGGAAGTTCTAGGCACGAGGAGAAGTGTGTACGTGTGCTTCTGCGATTCGGCACCATGTCTTTTGATCTGGTCTTCCTCCTCCAATAAATACAAACAAGCAATAGCCAAAAAGGTTGAATACCTGCGATTGTTTTCACCCACTTGATCCGTGGACGACACAGGTACACGATATTGGTCGTCACGGCAGAGAGGGGACCCGGTTCCAACCAAAACATCTTATCGACCCCATGTTGCTGTCTCCTAACATAAGCTCCATCGTAAAAAAGGAGAGTGGCTGATATGTACTTGAAGCAGAGACACTTCTGTGACCAAGCTAAGTGGTCCAGCCAGGGAAGGGTCTAGCACGAGAGTCTTCGCTCCGTTCACCTTGTAAACGGTAAGCGACAATGCGTTAGATGTCGTGGGATGAGACGGGGTGGCTCACTGAATTGAGTGCATGTACGAGAGAGTTCCTTGCTACTTCTCGGAGTATAGAGACATCGACAGACTCCTGAGAATTCCGACGGTGGTCAGAGGAAGGTGAAGTGGACATGATGTCTAGGCGGCGGCCGGCGGCCCGGGCAACTCAGACTACAATATGTTATATGTTGTTATATCGAGTTCCTCCGCGCACTCTGTCCTTTCTTTCTCTTTGCGCTCGCCATCTTTCCCTCAATGAACCCCGAAGGGAGTTTTCCCTCCTCTTCCCACTTTTCCAATATCCTCATCGCCGCCTGATATCCCTTTTCTTGTATTTCATCAAACTTTCCCCATTGTAGTGTTCCGTACTGTCCGACAACGTATTACTACATGTGGCTTGTATAAGCGACATCACTCACTTCTTGCACTGGCATCGCCATGTAGAGACACCCACGGGTGACTTTGGCCTCTTCAAGAGTTTGCACGCTGGAAACACTAGGTGGACTACGTGAGCCTGCTAACAAGGTGATCCACCCAAGACTTACTATGCAAGGCGACTCTGAATTTCCGGAATCGCAGGAATCGTTCTTGCACTCGAGAATGGACTCCATCGCATAATCATCAGCCACCAGCCAGAGACTGTATCCCCGAAGTTTCGTGGTGAATTATCATCGAGCTCAAACGGGGCGTGAGGGTTTATTGTTGGGTGAGACGAGCTACTCACCGAGCCTACGTCACACGCTACAACTGCGCTTGCTCCCATGTCAAACATCGTGGATACCTAAACCATCCGGAGATCAGATCTATGGGATTCATGACATTAGTAACTTACTGGCAAATTATCAACTGTGGATTCACGAATAAGCTGTATGCTCAGAACTCAGATAGGGTGACCACTCACGATATCCTCCGTCTACGAGCATGTTTCCATTATCACAGAGAGGAGGAACAAGCCCCACAAGCGACATTGAAGCACCTGCAAGGAGCCATCATTCACCGCAAATACGATGAACTCTCATCACCCACGAATAAACCTCCAAGCATAACCAGTCTCGTGTATCTCCATTCGGGATGTCGTGATGTTCGCTGTATTGCAGAAAAAGGGAAGCCACATATCTTCAATGTGCAGGTCATAGAATGCCTTGTAAAGGGACCGGTTGAATTCGTGCCCCTAGAACAGGCAGATATGAGACACCCCGCAATACGGCAGAAAGTGTGCACATACAGTTGTGTAAGCCACAAGAGGGTACGTGACATCCGACAGCATTCGCCATATGTTGCCCAATCGTCCACTAAACTGTTTCGCTCGGGCAGAACACGATATGAGGTCAACTTCCTTTGCGTATAAACCGCCAATGAGCGCGCCGATACTGGTGCCTGGCGGTGACTGACGTCATGGAATATAGGACTAGGAAAGATAGGCTAACCTCCAATATGATCGACAGGTACACCGTTTTCTTCTAACGCGCGCAGTAATCCCTAACCAGATTGAGAGGGCGCTCTGTGAGACAAAGAAGAGACTTACGAGATGGGATATACCTCGGGCGCCACCGCCACCTAATACAAGCCCAACGGAAACACCACAAATCATCCGGGCAAGCCGTGCAAAGTCACCAGTGTGGGGCAATCGTTGTGCTCGGACGTCTGGTCTATTCCCACGATACTTTTGGATCCCACTTTGTACCCTGTCTTTGAGGTTCTTCAGAGCAGCGACTGCAGCGGGGTCTTGCGGAGTAATAACAGTCGGTTTCGGCATCGAGATCTTGAGGCCCTGGGAAACTCCGTGAGTGATGTGAGGAACCGGATTCGATGGGTACACAGACGGGCAGCTCTACGTGGATGTGTTGATGGACCCACGGACGGCTCTGTATTCAGAGACGTCGTCAATACGAGACCGCGGGGAGTGATCTCCTCGTACCTTCAACCATTCCCTTGTCGAGCCAGGAAGGATAGATCGGTCCGGATGTAAGAGCACAAGCTCTTTGCGGGCCGTTGTCTTCATAGAAAGTAGGAGACGCTCATATTCTCCCATGGAAGGGTCGTCGCCCACACCGACGACTAGGACATAGTCCGCTTGGCGGATGCAGGTCTGTGTCCAGGAACTGCCTACCGATGAGTCTGCAACGTACAGAACGATTTTATATCGTTGCTCTTGATCCGCTAACCAAGCTGCCGTTTTTAGCTTTCCCATTCTAGTAAATGCGTGTTTCCCGAGCGTGTTCGAAACAGATACTTGATTAAGGTACGAAGTTGGTGCGCCAATGCCCTCTAATGCAGTGCGGAGTTTTCGGGCAAAGTTCTCAATGGGAACATTACGAGACGTGGGAAGCACAGCGACGGTTTTCAGATTGGCGTTATTGCATCTTAACTCTGACCCCATGTTCCGCGATCGAGCAATCGGAGAAGAATCGACATCATTTCGGACCCTCGAAGCGATCATTCGCAGTAACCTAGAAAGCGGGTATACAGAACGACCGTACATGAAGAGTTGTTCACTTACAAGGCCGTAGTCTGCGGGTTCCTAGTGTACGCATGAATAAAAACAATTGATCCAAATTGTATGGAACCTCACCGCGAAGATATCGCATTGAAGAGGGTCTGAGGCATCCGTATGAGTTCCGTATCGCGAATGGCATGTACAGTGTTGCGTCGGGGAGTGCTTGTGATGACATCGATTTCGCCAGCGGTATCACCTTGACCGTACTCCGCGACAATCTTAACTACACCTTGGTGATCTTCCGTAATAGCACGCAAGCGACCATTGATGACAATGTAAAAACTATGACTGGGATCGCCAGTTCGCCATAGAACTTGGCCAGCATTCACGTGCATCCATTCCAGCGACGCGTCAATTTGTAAGACTGATTGTGCTAGTATTAAGTCAAATGTCTCTGAGTAGTCAAAAGCCACTGACTGAGTGGTGAGAGGAGTGAGATTAGACGTTTGGCCAACGTAAGGAGTACGATGGGTTGCTTCTCAAGTAATCGCTCGAGGGCATCGTGCGGCAAAAAGCCGACGTATGTATCGGTCTTGGCCACGATATCGACATACGACGCAGTGTTAGACAAGGAAGCTATATGAGTTGTTAATCAGCTTCCTACGGCGCCAGTAGAGCGGTCGCACCTAAATATCCAGCAATGCCCCCAGGCTTTACTGTAAACAATGGTCGCTGGGCCTTCGGGGACGGATCTGATCTGGATGCACTGGGCGCAGATCGTTTATAGGAGTCTTTGGAGCTACCAATGCTGGATGCGGTGCTCTCCTCGCTCGTATTTGCCTCAATATCATACAAAGAGTCTACTGTTGAAGCAGACGGTTTTGGTCTTGACTCCTTGTCCGGGAGGCTTCGTCCTTTGGTGGGAAGCACGATATCTAGGAACCCATCGATTACAAAAAAGAGCCCTAAAACAGTGTTAGTTCTGATTTGCGCAAAACTAGATAGTAACACACCTATATCCCGTTCTCCGGCCCTCGCCAAGTAAGACCCTGAGGAGAAGAATAGAATTTCGACTTCGTTGTCAAGCCCGTTCATATGTCCACTTGCCGTGACAGAGGAAGAAATGCCAGTTGCGCTGGAAGAATCATCCCCAATATGGAGCAACGACAAGGATCCAAATGGTGAATCCAGAAAGCTACTACCGGATTGCGAGACCCGCCCACCGTCCGTTGCAGAAAAGGAAGGCGAGTCCTCGACAGAGGTGTCATCACTCATCGGGGGTTGTAACAAACCAATAGAGACGGCTATACAATTCATCACTTCTTGCCGCAGGTCGAAGTCGACTCCGTCGAAATGGAGAAACTCCGGCGAGTCGGAGCCACTAGAAAACTCCTGATGAGAGGAATGAGGAGTAGTTGAGATGCTGAAGCTTCTTCCTAGAGGCTTGTATGTCTCTCCGGGCAAGGTTGAACTATGTAAATCTCCAGCTTGTAGTACAAGATGTCGCCTTGAATGTGATCGCGGAAAAGGAAAGTGAATGTTTTCGGGTAACTTGACAGAACTAGTCATGGATAATTTTTTCGACGACAGCGGAGTTCTGGGCGATGCAGCTGTCGGAGAAAGACTATAGAAATCATTGTCCAGCTTGGCTTGTGCCGCTGAGAAGCCCTGGCCGCCAACTCCATCAAATCTTTGTCGTAATTGCTGCATTCCACCCCCTTCATAGAAAGAGGAAGGAAGCGGATGACAGGCAATATCATTTATGGCTTTCTCAGTCCGAAGCACTTCAGTCGTCAGGCCCAAATATCTATGTGCGGCATTGAATGTGACTCTAGAGAAACGGGTCATAATGACTTGAAATTAACGCGTAAACCAACCATCCTTAGCAACTGATTGGGACAGGAACACACCCTGTACAATGTGCGCGCTGGCCTCGGGAAACTTCTTGGTCAATCGACGAAAAGCTTCCGCAGGAATCACGGCCAAGGTTGTATCTTCTGTCGCACGAGCTACGGTGCCATGGTGAATCTGTGTAAGATGACTAGATGCTCTGCGCTGGCGTCTGAGATCCAAGGATGTGCTGATGGGACGGTCTGGATGTCGGGGAGTTGAAGCTTTCGGCTGTACGGGGTGAACGGTGGAGCTACTAGAGGAAACAGAAGGTGACCGTTTCTTCTCCCCCTGTGGGTATTGCGTATGTCTGTCCAAGTCCATTTGGGAGACGTCCGAGTCCGCACGTTTACTTCTGCTAGAACGAAGTATTGTTAACATGTTGGGAGTCGGGTCGTCCTCGTCACTTTGAGTACTACTATCGTTTTGCCAGCTGATCTTTACATCTTCAGTGAATAGACTGAGGATAGTAAACAAGCTTGAGAGCGTCCCGCCGCTGCCAACTTCATTCATAAGTTCATACCCGTTTATAATCTCGTTATCCCAGGAGCCGCTTTGGAAATCAGTGGGTTTACCCGAAGGTGCGTAGACCTGAACCATTCCGTCGATGACGCAGTAGAAACTCCGGTCTTCGTCTAATGACAAGCTATCCCCTGCGATCAATCTTCGCGTCTGCAAGTGCCTAGCCAATTCATGAAAGACCTGTGAAACACGGGAAAGTTTTAGGGACAGATCTGGATGTGATCTATGGAGGTGACGTACTGGCTTCTCTAGGAAGCCAAAAATCCGCACGGCCTGGAGGAACTCATCTAGGTAATTGTGAAATGCTGGCGGTGCCTCCGTAGTGTTGACGTCGGGATGCAGTTCTTGAGCGTCAAGCTTCAGTAACGGGGGCTCTTTCAGTTGGGCGTAGGTGTTGAGATATCGGAACCGAATCCAATAATTTAGTGAGACAGCACACAGACAGAACAACATGGCAAAGGACCAAAAATTGAGCTGCAGAAGATGTGAGCAAAATTGCTGAACCGGGAGCCGCACAGCATCAGGACGGGACGAACGGTGAGTGTCATTGAATATGACAGTAAAGAGTAGATGAGTCGGGGGACGCTGATGGTGATTAATCGCACTAGGGAGTTAACCCATGATAAAATGTATACTGTTGGTTTTGTTGGTATGTTTCTGTGTGCATCTCCGAATGTAGCCGAGAACTCACATACGACCCAGAAGAAGGCAGAAATAAAAGAAAGGATGGGATGACGGTCTGATTGCCCCATGGTTTCGAGATGAACAATAATTTCGTCCTCCATAGCTCGAATGGGCCAAATATATGCGAGGGATGCCGTGTGCAAGTCACTAATGACGTATTTGCGGGACAACAGCATCTCAATTCCGGGCTCAACGGTCCTGACGCCCACGCTTGGCCCGTTCACCTCGTCGACAAAAAGGGTCTTGTATGCAACAGACAAGACATTTACAGTGACAGTTGTATTTTATTATGGTCCTTCCAGCCATGCCAAATCGTTCCCACAACACAAAACAAAACAGGGACCCGCTGCACGTCTTACACCGCTGGATCTACCAGCATATCCGCAGACTGCCCGTCCAGTACAAGGGTTATATAGAAAAAAAATATGCGCTTTTTATGTGGTGTGATGCGGCAGTGTCTTGGGACGGACTTGGGTTGGGCTTTGACTCGTTCGAGCGTTTGTGACGTGCCACACGTTGACGTTGCCGTGCCGGAATTATAAAAGGGAACCTGTGCCATCCCCCTATTTTCCCACGCCCCTTCACCCTCGCACCTCTCCCTTCAGTCCTGCCAACCTCCTCCTGCTCCCTCTCTTAGCTACATTCTCTTCCATTTCAAGTTTTTCCAATACTTGTGAGTGTCGATCTTTGATCTTTTACTCATTTCTGCTCGAAATCACAATCATGGACGAAGAATGTTGCCCAATCGTATCTCCTGTTCGGAACGCTTTCTCTTCTCCTTAATGGCCCGGATAGTCCATTTCTCCACTTCCCAACCCTTTAGGATTACATATTCGTATCCTTCAGTCTGCTGGACCCAGGCCCATCCAAGTTGTGGTGGCTCTCTTTGACCATCTCGATGCGCGCTTATGATCACCGCCACGACATGCGTTCTCACTTTTATTAATCCCTTCTTTTCTGCCTTTTTCTTTTTTTTTCTTTCTTTCTCCCTCTCTACATTGATCTTCTACAGCAAGTACTTATAAATACCACCCTTTCTAGTTATCATCGTAATCCCTCATGGCCGATTCGTCGTCCCATAGACTGGACCTCCGTGTTGGAGGCAAATACCGACTTGGGAAAAAGATTGGATCCGGCTCATTTGGTATGTTGTAAGGCTTCTTACTCCAACACACGTTCGTGACGTTCTGCTAGGTGACATCTATCTTGGGATCAACATCATATCAGGCGAGGAAGTGGCCATCAAATTGGAATCCGTGAAGGCCAAGCACCCTCAACTTGAGTATGAATCCAAGGTTTACAAAACTCTTGCTGGTGGCGTTGGTGTACCTTTCGTGCGCTGGTTCGGTACCGAATGTGACTATAATGCGATGGTCATCGATTTGTTGGGCCCCTCCCTCGAAGACCTGTTTAACTTCTGCAATCGGAAGTTTTCCCTCAAGACTGTCCTTCTCCTTGCTGACCAACTCGTACGTGGATGGTTGAATCGGTAAAAAAAAGAAATTCTAAAAAAAAAAATCTTTAACGTATCAGATATCTCGTATCGAATACATTCACTCCCGCAATTTCATCCACCGTGACATTAAACCCGACAATTTCCTCATGGGCATCGGCAAGCGTGGAAACCAAGTCAACGTTATCGACTTTGGTCTCGCAAAGAAGTATCGGGATCCTAAGACTCATCTTCATATCCCCTATCGTGAGAACAAGAATCTGACCGGAACGGCGCGTTACACCTCAATCAATACTCATTTGGGGGTGGAGCAGGCGCGGCGTGATGATCTGGAGTCACTTGCCTATGTCCTCATGTACTTCCTTCGTGGTGCCTTACCGTGGCAGGGCCTGAAGGCAGCCACAAAGAAGCAGAAGTATGATCGCATCATGGAGAAGAAGATGACTACCCCTACCGACCTTCTTTGCCGTGGATTCCCCAACGAGTTTGGCATCTTCCTGAATTATACCCGAGCGTTGCGATTCGATGACAAGCCAGATTACTCGTACTTACGCAAACTCTTCCGTGATCTTTTCACTCGCGAGGGTTACCAGTACGACTATGTGTTCGACTGGAGTGTCCAGCGCGGCGCTCAGGATGAGGTGGCGAGTGCCAGTTCCAAAGCAGCGGGTGGCAGACGTAAGGTTGTCCAGGAGGATGAGGGCGAACCACGAACCAGTGATCGACAGTAAGAATCTGATTTGTTTTAATACTATTTACGCTTCAACGATTATCTTGTAGACTTCGCTCCCATACCCGTCAGCAGCAAGCCAGTGCAGCTCCTCAACGTGGTGCCACCGGCGCTAGGCGTGATGGCGATCTTTGGTAATCGAGTTCCTCCATGTGACCGTGCTCCTTGAGCAGGTGTGGAGTCAGGTTGAGCGGGGGGGAGTTGCAGCGCTCAGTAGTCTTGGAGCTAGCTGGTGGTAAACTCAGTGGGAATATGCAAGTCAGGAACAAGACAACCTTGGGGACCTCCTAATCGCAAGGCTTGACTTCGATTTCGGTTGGCCTCCTTCCCATCTCCCGCCTACATTCATTCAAGACCCACATGTCGACGCGCCTGGTCCGATGCTTGGCCCTATTCTTATGTTAGCTGTCGTACTTGCGCCACTCTCCAAATCCCGCTTACGTTCACCACTTTTTTTCTTAACCACGGACGCCATTCTCCTTTCAAGCTGTGCCTTCATTCCTCTGCTTTATTCAGAGGACGGAGGTTGACCACAATTTTTTTTCACTTTACGTTCTAGATCCAGACATCCCCTCTCCCTCCCCTGCGCCCGTGCTTTTCACGGCCATGCTGCTGTTGTTTTAAAACACTTTTATTTATTGTCTACGCAACGCACCTTACATCTTCTGTTGCCGGTTTACAACCTCTGTACACACGTGTTTTTGTTGTCCTCTTACCCCCCACTTGATCCAGCCCAGCAATTGGTGCGGGATGAAGGCGAGCGAGGTGGGAGAGAGCGCCGTGTGCATTGGCGTTGTTGATGTATGGTGCTGGAGATAATACTTAATCCAAGTCCCATGAATGAATGTGAATGATGAATTGCCCTGATAAACGTGAACATGAGCGTGAGAACGGGCGGCCCGGGGAAGCGTGGAGTGGCGGAGTGCAAGTCAAGTTTAACTTGCTTCATTCACAGAGTATGGCAGCTTTCTCTAAAAAGGAGGAGGAGGGCATCAGCTCCTACTACAATAACAAGACCACCGTAATACAAGAGGCCCGCGTTTTCAATGAATCTCCCATCAGTCCAAGAAAGTGCAGGGCGTTGCTCACCCGAATCGTGTACTTGTTGTACATCGGCGAGAACCTCGGATCGCAGGAGGCTACCACCCTGTTTTTTGGCACCACTAAGCTGTTCCAACACAAAGATGTGCGTCCATAGTTGTTACTACTGGTTCGCTGGCCTTAGCTTCACCTTACTTCAACCAGAGTGCCTTGCGCCAGATGGTTTACTTGTCCATCAAGGAATTGGCCGTCTCTGCAGAGGATGTCATCATGGTCACGAGCAGTATCATAAAAGACATGCAACCAAACTCGGAGGTCATCTATCGTCCCAACTCTATTCGCGCTTTGAGTCGCATCATCGATGTATGTACAATTTTTACTAGTTCATACCACCCGTTTGCTTACAGGCCCAGCCCTCGATGGTGCAAGGTTTCGAACGCTTTTTCAAAGCAGCGATTGTTGACCGTACACCTTCCATCTCCTCCGCTGCCCTCGTTTCATCCTATCATTTATTTCCTTTTGCGAAAGACGTTGTCAAACGTTGGGCAAATGAGGCGCAGGAGGCTGTCAATGCCAAGTCATCCGCTACCTTCTTTGGTTCAACCTCCGCAAGTTCGTATCTTGGCTTCGGGTCCTCATCCTCGACGAACAGCGGTTACCAACCCATGCCATCAACGAGCTATATCGCACAGTACCATGCACTTGGCCTACTCTATCTTATTCGACGGCAGGATAGGATGGCTATCACGAAAATGATCCAGCAGCTTGGCGGTGGGAAGTCTGGTTCTGGGACCGTACTCAAGAATCCTATGGCGCTTTCTATGCTGATCCGTTACGCAGCAAAAGTCGCTGAAGAGGACTCAAAGTGAGTAAAGTGGAGTCTCAAATTCTCAGTGTCAGAATCTGACTATTGCGCAATCAGCGTGCAGAAACAGATGCTCGACCTTCTCGAGGGCTGGCTTCGCCACAAAAGTGACATGGTGAACTTTGAAGCTGCACGCGCCATTTGTGAGATGAAGAACGTCGGTGGTGCCCAACTGACGAAATCGATTGCAGGCAAGTCCTTCCATCGACTCCCAAGTGAATGAGGCTGATTTCTCATCAGTCCTGCAATTATTCCTTTCATCACCCAAACCTACTTTGAAGTTCGCTGCAGCTCGTACACTTGCTAGTCTGGCCTTAACCCACCCTACGAATGTCGCTACCTGTAATGTTGACCTTGAGAACCTCATCTCAGACCCCAACCGTAGCGTTGCCACCTATGCCATCACTACACTGTTGAAGGCAAGTATACCTGCACATGTTTTCTTGAACTTTATTTATCGATTATCGTGCAGACCGGTAATGAAGCATCTGTGGACCGCCTGATGAAGCAGATCACGGGCTTCATGAGCGAGATATCCGATGAGTTCAAAGTCATTATTGTGGACGCCATCCGCTCGCTCTGCCTCAAGTTTCCTGCAAAACATGCCTCTATGCTTGGCTTTTTGTCTGGTGTGTTGCGCGACGAAGGAGGTTATGATTTTAAGCGAGCAGTCGTTGAGGCGATATTTGATATGATCAAGTACATTGGGGAGTCCAAGGAGCAAGCCCTGTCACACCTTTGCGAATTTATTGAAGATTGCGAATTTACAAAGCTCTCTGTTCGCATTCTGCATCTTTTAGGTATCGAAGGTCCCAAGGCACCCCAACCCTCAAAATACATCCGATTCATATACAACCGCGTAGTTCTGGAAAATGCCACCGTACGAGCCGCGGCCGTCGCGAGTTTGGCCAAGTTCGGCATTATTGATGATGTGAAACTCAAAAGGAGTATTGGCGTGCTGTTAAATCGGTTGGTCCCCATTGCATGGTGCCGATTGTTCTGCTAACGATTTGTCGATGAAGCTGTTTAGACGACGTTGATGACGAAGTCCGCGATCGAGCCGCGTTATATCTCAAAGTAATCGAAGAACCCCCGCTCGCCGAAACTTTTGTCAAAGATGGTGCGTATTACCATTCGTGACCACACCTTGTAAATTCAATGAAAGGCCAGATTCCGTGTTTTCCTTATCGGTGCTGGAGTCTAAACTGGTAGCCTATATGAAGGAGGCAGACGCTATCGACCAACCGTTCGATGTATCTTCAGTTCCCAAAGTTAGCCGAGAGCAGGCAGCACAAGAGGTTGCTCGTGAGTCGCCAGACATACTTACCCGTTCAACCGTTCACATTTTAATTGTTTCTCAGGACCGAGCTCGCTAGACACTATAGGAGCCCCTGTCACGAGATCCGCAACACCAGCTCCACCACCGCAGACTGCGGAGGAGACACAGTCGGCGGTCCTTCAACAGCTTTCTCTAGTTCCTGAACTGGCATCCTATGGCGCTGTTCTCAACAGCTCGAAGCCCGTTCAGCTTACGGAGAAAGAAACCGAATACCAAGTGTCGTGTGTCAAGCATATTTTCCGCGAGCACATTGTTTTCCAGGTTTGTGTCTCACCCGCCTCCAACATGCAGTGATCTTAAGCGGCCTCAGTTTAACGTGTCGAATACAATGACCGATTCTATTTTGGAGCAAGTTTCCGTCATTATGCAGCCTGCAACCGATTCTGGCTTGACTGAGGACTTTATCATTCCCGTCCCTACCCTTTCATCGTCAAACTCCCCTGGAGTTATCTACGTCTCGTTCACAAGAGCCACACCGGAAGAATATGTGACCACATCCTTCCAATGCGTTTTGAAGTTTATTAGCAAAGAAGTGGATCCCGCTACTGGGGAGCCAGAGGCAGATGGCTACGAAGATGAGTATCAACTCGAAGAAGTTGAGTTGGCAGCAGGTGGAGATTACATTATTCCGAGCTACTCAAACTTCTCGTCCGAGTGGGACCGGCTCCGGACAGGCGCTTCAATAACAGAAACGTTCGCACTTTCATCTATGGAGAGTATTCAAGGTGCGAGATCATCCTTTCTGGTCTTTCTGTTCAGCCCTCACGCGTGCTGTTAGCGGCCTGTAATTCTATTGTCGAGATACTCAACATGGAACCTTTGGGCGGGACCCAAAACTCAGCAGCAGGAGCGACTGTCCATACATTGCAGCTTTCGGGTCTCTTGACAGGGGGAGGTGGAAAAATTATGGCACGATGCCGCATGACATTTTCAAGGGGAGAAGGCGTAACGTTAGAACTAGGGGTTCGTGGGGAGTCTCAAGAAGGGTGTCAGCTCGTGATTGCTGCTATCGGGGGCTAATAGAGTAAACGATTCTTTATTTTCCCGTAAAGCCGAACACCCTCGGTGGGGGTACTTGAGAAGGACCGACGCCGACGGAGTTGGGGGTCATGTAATGATCAGTTGTTGTTCCCGGGCGCTGGTTGGGGTCAGCACCAGCACCGGAATGACTTGCTCGGATACTCTCTAATCGTACAAGAGCAAGCGAATGGTCATTCCCCCGTTTCAGCCATTTCCCCATATCCCGTCTGCCATTTACAATGTCTTCGCCGCTCCCAGCAGCCAAAGTAATCCATGTTGACACCCGCGGGGCCGTGATTCTTGATGAGGCTTCTCCTGAAGTGCGAGCATTTGTCTCATTTGCGATTCGTGCTCCTCATTGACGACATGACAAGACCAGAGATAGTCGAGGAATTTACCTACCAAACTATATCGAACCTGTCTCACATATCGCGGTCGATGTGCGTCCCTCTCTGCAGCCAACGGCGTAATGGCGACGTTCACGTTCACCCTCATTAGGTCGGAGGTTCCCTAGCCAAGGTCGTCTACTTTACCCGTTCACCTGAACCCCCATCTTCCCCCTCTGTCCTTGCCACAGGCGGAAACAGCTCCAACAGTTCAATTCCAACGCCACCCTCTCCAACATCTGCCGGGCCCCTGTATCAGCTATTACCTCCGACCTCTTCGCACCCCAAGACGCCCAAGCAAAATGGTGCGCTGACACCTATGGTGCTTGATAACCCCATGAGCCACATCGGAAATGGGCTGTCGGGCCTGCACGAGAGTTTGCTCCACGAGACGATTCTACGCCGAGTGTCCTTGCGACACTTCCCCGGCGGCTCCTTGAACTTTGAACGCTTCGAGACGGATGCCATTGATGATTGTGTCAAGTTTATCCAAGAGCTCATAGAGCGCTCAGCGACGATTAACGGCGTTTCGATCGAGGAAATGAAACAAGGGGTGAAGATCATGGCGACTGGAGGCGGTGCTCATCGATTTTATGAACTGTTTCGCGAATCACTGGACGTCGAGGTTCTCAGGGAAGACGAGATGGAGTGCCTGATTGAAGGTTTGAAGTTCATCACGCTCATCCCCGACGAAGTGTACTACTTCTCGGATGAGCTCATTCAGTCTGTCGCGCACGCATCACCCTCTCCAGCAGCGCTTGACCGGCCAGGACCCAACGCCCCCAAATATGCCGTCACGTTCGAAGGAAATCCGACACCTCAGTTACCATGTCTCCTCGTCAATATCGGCTCTGGGGTTTCCATCATCAAAGTAGATGAGGACGGAACGTTTGAGCGTGTGAGTGGGACCAGCCTCGGCGGCGGAACTCTATGGGGCTTGCTGTCGTTGTTGACACCAGCCACATCCTTCGACGGTTCGTGTCACGGTTTCGCCTTGAACCGGAGTTTATATCACACGTCTCATACTCGTCGCAGAAATGTTGGCACTCTCCGAAGCAGGTGATAACGAGGCCGTTGACATGCTTGTCAAGGACATTTATGGACAAGATTACAGCAAACTCGGACTCAAGTCTACGATGATTGCCAGCTCGTTTGGCAAGGTATTCAAGAAGGGCAAGGAAAAGAGGAAGTTCTCCTCGGAGGATATCAGTAAAAGTTTGCTGTACGCCGTATCGAATAATATTGGACAAATAGCGTACGTTCCTGTTCGAATCGCAATTTATTATTACATCTGACAGCCACCAGGTACATGAACGCGGAGAAGTACGGCCTCAATAGGATATATTTTGGTGGATGTTTTATTCGAGGCCACCCTGCGACTATTGCAACGTTGTCGTACGCCATTCGATTCTGGAGCAAAGGCACGAAGCGCGCGCTATTTTTGCGGCATGAAGGCTTCCTGTACGTCCTGCGCCTTTGCTGCGTTTAGCCTGTGCTCACCCGGCGGTACTACTTGCGGCCTCCTTACAGCGGTGCGATTGGTGCGTGGATCAAGAACATCGAGGGAGACCGTGAATCAGAGACAGGAGACACATGAAGGGCACGATACACTCATATATCCGCATCCGCATCCGCATCCTCGCTCACGTCACGACGTCGTCATTATATTTTTATTAATATCGTAGAGCGCTTAAGTAACAGAATAATAAAACAGTAATTGTAAATTATACGGCCGGGCACGGGCAAGCGGAAACGTCCGGCGCAAAGCCACATGGATCCTGATCTATAATATATCATATATCATATCATCGTCATCGTGACTCTGCTGTGCTGCCGCTCAACTAACAAGTCCGAAATGACTAAAGCGAGTCGCCGGCGGAATTTGTTTTCGTTGGACATTGATAGATGCTTCACACATTGTGAGTTCACGGGACACCAGGTGAATTCATTGAGGGCGGATGTAATATAATGCGCACTATAATTATGGGTAGTGGGGCCAATAGAGATCGGCTTATAAATAAATGATGACATTTGATTTCTGTTTATCCACTTCTTGCCTGTTGTAGCCGCTTATTTTATTAGTCGCCTCAGGTGCTGGGCTGATGGTTGGACCAATCAGGGAAATCTAAATGGGTGCTAATTAGTTTTTAGCAGTAATCTCCACGGACTGAATTGATCCAAGCTGGGTTCGGGTGAGGTAATTGCCAAATGCTATTCATTTGTTGGCGTCTGTGCACTGGTCCAAAAAAAAAATAAAGGAGAAAGGTAGGCGAGCTAGATGATAGGTATAGGGCGAGGGTATGCCTCTTGTCTGCAAAGACGGCTGTAGCGACGACAAGGGCGAGGAAGAGGAGGGGGGGAGAAATGAGAGAAAGGCGTGGGAAGATGAGGTTATTAGCGATCTGGCAGGTGAACCGTATAAGCCTCTGCTCTATAATTTTCTTATGTCGTTGACCTTCCCTTGTTGTGATCTCCTTCCATTCTCCTTACTATAGTCTCCTCCTCCTCCTCCTTGTCTCCCTATCCCTCTTTTCCCTCCCTCCCCACTATGGAGCCCACTTTCTCGTCGTGGCCGACAGGTCCGAACGATCAGCTCTCCCAATCAGAAAGACCCAAGAAACCCCGTCACCGCCACTCGGCTTTCCAACTCGCAGCTCTTAATGAGCTCTATGAACGCAATGAGCATCCCTCTCTCGATGACAGAACAACTCTAGCAACAAAGTTGGGAATGTACGTTTGGCTGTCTAGCTGCCTTGCATTATCTCATCACTCAATTTGGCCGATATAGGGAAACAAAGACAGTCAATGCTTGGTTTCAGAATAAACGCGCTTCAAATAAGAAGCGCTCCCGTCCCGGACTACTATCCTCCACGTACGATCTTCCACCGATCTCCTCGTTACTCAGCCCCGCCGATTCGTCTACTCCTCCTCCCGTCGAGGATTCTACGATTTCCGAGTACCCTTCGTCGCCCACCCTCTCTCGAAACCAAGAGCCATCGACACACATCCCGGTCTCTACAGAGGCGCAGCAACAAACCGCCTTTTACGCTGGCAACCCGGAACACTACCACTCATACGAGAACACAGGGCAAGAGCTGACCAATATACGACCCAAGATGCGAATGAGACCGTCGGTGCTACAAACAGAAGAACTGCGCAAAGCTTATGTAACCAATCCTCATCCCACCAAAGAACAGCGGGAGGAACTCGGCAAGAAAATTGGAATGCAAGTGACACCACTTTGGCTTTGTCATATTTACTCAATCTAGCAATATAGGCGCTATCAGAGCGTGACAAATTGGTTTCAAAATCAGCGAAGCCTTGCAAAAAGGCGTCTCGATGACGAGGCGTACAACACCGCCACGGGTAATGACACCCCAACCTTCCCTCCCCGATCTTCACATCCATCCGTTTCAGCTCTCATACGCAGGGAGAAACGGTCTCCCAGCGCAGAGCGCTCAAACGCCTCTACATCATCGAGGGGCTCACCTTATCATAGTATCATTCCACCTCATCGTCCAAGGCGCACCCGCCCGGAGCCTCACCAATTAGAGGCATTGCAGAAGCTGTATAGTCGCACCGCCAATCCGTCTATTGAGCAGCGTAGTACTCTAGCCCTCGAGGTCGGCATGTACGAGTCATTTTGCTCTTGCGTCACAATTTTTTTTT